>JAGXCT010035616.1:19046-32222 GCA_022495035.1 Philopotamus ludificatus | reverse complement strand
TACTGAAAAAGGGTATTCTTGAACAAAAATCGATCCATTTTTTTCACATTCCAGAAGACTAAAATATGATAAAACAGAACATATTTCCAGAACATTCAATTCCTTTAAACAAAAAAAATACTTAAAAAAAGCTGCCCGAGAAAAAAATGTCCAGACATAATGGACCTAGGAGCTGGTAGATAAAAACTAATGTCCAATACGTCTGGACATTAGTTTTTATAAAAACAATCTTAAATGCTAATTAAGAAACTAAAAAACAGTGTTATAAATAACACTTTTTGCCAGCGTAAAGGGAGTTATTCGATTCCCTTTTTAAAAATTTCCTTCGATTTTTCATTGAAAAACTTTTCCAAGGGCGTTTTCACTTCTCCAACGTTATTAAATTTTGATGAGATCTTGTTTCATTCGCTCGAGTTGTTCACAACACATTGTCGCTGTAACGGTCTAGCTAGGTTCAGGCAATTCATAGTGAATAATTTCATAAAAATCCTACCACACACAAACAAGGACCTTCGTTATTGTACGTGATGGTCGAGGGGTCGGAAAAGGTACTTCTCAGTAAGAAAACCATTGTTTCTTTCGTACAGGATTATTGTATAGCACCCACTTCTCTTCTCCAGTTATAATTCGTCGCAAAAACGGATCGGCTTCATACCGAGACAAAAGAGTCGCGCAGATGGTACGCCGTTGATCGAGCGTCAATTGGAACCCAAATTCATTACCTGTACAATTTTCTTATGCGACGAAGATGATCCTGAACGGTAGACCATGGACAGCCAATTTACAATTATAATTATTCAATTATTTGACGAGGATCTGAATCCACCATCGCCTTCAGGATATAATCATCTAATTTTTGGGGTCGTCCTTTTCGTGCGACATCTTTGATATTACTTTATAAACCACCGATGACACTTGTTTAGTTTCAGAATATCCCCCCGAAAGTATCAGTAGTTTTTTCTTTGTTTCGTTTGCCTTCATTCTTTGATCGATAGCATACAATGACGTAAGTGTGCTTCTTCTATTGTTGGCCTTGAAATCTTTCCCATTGGTAGAAAAAAAAATTAACCGAAAAATAAAAGTTACAATCATAGCTTTAACGTAATAACTAAACTTACGTGTTTGGGGAAACATGTCTTGACACAAACTAACTGTGAATGAGCTAATGGAAGAAATTTCGATTACTTTTCGGTCCCTCTAATACATTGAAGGAAATTATGAATTGATAATTTCAATAAATTGATCCCATCTAAAAAAATATTATAAAAAGACTATTTCAATGTCCAATTCTAATATGTTTTATCTTAATTTAAGATAATTTACTTGAAACAGTTTTTAATAAAATGTTAATATTAAAACAGGCTGGAATATTCGGTTAAAAATATAATTAATTAATCTTACATTGAAATATTATAGTATAGATTCAATCAATATAAAAAGAATGATTAAAATACATCTCATTGAATTGCAAAAATAAAATAGAATCATAATTATTTAAATCATAGTTTTACATTGAAATATTTTTCTAATCATCTCGTTATGTTATTAAAAATATAGTTTATTATTTTACGCATTCGAGAGGATATGCACTTTTTATTTTTTAACTTATAGAAGCTGCACGAAAATACTATACATAGGTATAAAATACTGCACTATACATAGGTTTAAAAATACTGCACTAAACATAGGTATAAAATACTGCACTATACATATGTATAAAATACTACACTATACATAGGTATAAAATACTGCACTATACATAGGTATAAAATACTGCACTATACATAGGTATAAAAGTTTTTTTCTTAAGCTGATCCACTTATCATAAATAAATTAAAACAGTGCAAAGTGAATGAATTCTCCTGCAAAAAATCCGTAACTTCTTTTCTATTTAAGCTAAAATTATAAAACTTAAAATGAATATAAGTGAATATATATTCTTTCACTTCAAACAATAAAATTCAAAAATATGTATCTGAATAATGTTTAAAAAAATATATAAAAATAAAAATTATGAAAATTTTGCTATTATGTAATGTTGTTTTGTATAATTTTGTTTATTAAATTACCAGCATTATGAATTAACTGAAAAACAATATTTTTATAAATTATAGACACAAAAACACAATATTTTCTAATATATATAAGTTATACGCTTTATTATGGCATATATAACATTAATGTGCATTTAATTGAATCTAATGTTCGGCAAATATGTCGCTCGCTTTTTTTGTGCTATACGTGATTAAATATGCCATTACTTAAAAACTGTATTAATATGACAATATTTTTTATATTGCTGTTAATAATGAATATATTTTCTCTGAATTTGCATAATTACTTTTACCCGGGCGAACCGTGCTAATATTTAAAAATCCAGACAAATTTCAAATTTTGGATTTATATTCTTAAAGTATTTTCAAAAATGAAAATTATATAAACCTAATTGGTAATTATTTAGATATTTTTAAAAATATATGATATACTCTTTAATATAGTATATATAGCATTAATAATAAATTGAAATACTGTAAAGATATACTCGATTGAATTTGGTACTACGATACTATTTCAATTGCATTTTTGATAATGGTAAACTTTACAACCTTATAATACCAAATTAAGTAAACTAATATTTAAATAAAACAGTCACAGATTCAACTTCAATGTTATCTATTATTTGTGTAAAAAGCATCATTGTCAATGAAAATCGTGTAATATTATTTTGGGTTTTAGTTATGTTATTATTTCGTTCCATCACTCGCATGTCGTTAAATCTAAACGGGAAACGAGTTACCAAAAAAACGCACTTTTACCATAAAAAGAGGATAAGAAAATACATTTCATCGTTGTTGGGACTATAAAACATTTCGTGTGAATAAATATAAAAATAATATAATATAATATAAACGCGACTATCGTCTCCGCATCTTTACTATCAGGTTACAGTCCAAGAATTCAGCTACCGAATACCGGCCGCGTAATATATTCACGATTACGAATTTTTAATTCACCGCAAGCGGCTGAATATTCACCGAAAAATAACGATAGATTTAATAATAATAAAAAAAATTAGGATAAAAAAAAAACAGGAAAGCAATTAGAGCTCTCCAGCGAGCATTTAAACATCGCGGGCCATAGAGCCGCCATAAAATTTTGATAATCATCAATTCACATTGCTGGGATGCCAGTCTAGTCATAAACCCGTCTTTTATTGTTTTAGGTTTGACAAAGGCAGTAAAAAGTCAGGTAGCGACGGTGACGCTTCAATAAAATATAAAATGAAATTTGATTCAGAGAAAGCGATAGCAGCCGAGGACCAGAGCCATGTCGAACCAGCGCCGATGGTGTTTTATGTCTGTGACGGTCATTAAGTCCGCATAATCGTCGGTGACCCCTTTGAAATGCGGAATTTGAATAAAACATCGAATCGGGTGATGAATTATAGTCGCTTGATGGCCGCAGAATCGGCCTTGGTCTCTGTATTTTAGGTAAAAAACTAGCATAATTTTTTTAATATTATATTTACGCGAGTACGCGATCCTAAGTAACAGCTTCCATTTTTATTAACTGTTCAAACGTTACTCTGAGTATAAGAGATTACATTTAAAGTGATGCTTCTTATCGAAATCAAGCTAATTGATTTTGACCCACGTGTTAAAGTTGTGTTTTTGCTTTCAAACACAACCCGCTTGCTTCAACCGATGGACCATGGTCGTTAAAACATTCAAGTCTTATTATATAGACTCTCGTTAGCATATTTAAATGAAGCTAGGATGCAAAACAGTGTGTATCTGTTGAAGATATTATAGAAAACAATTAAATGTTATAGATGGAATAAAAATCATTGGAAAATCATGGAATAATATGAAACTGCCTATGGCTATTTAATAACGAGATGATATCAGCTCTTGTGATAAAAAATGTTATCAATCTCGCCAAACGATTAGTCAGAGTATTACAATCTTTTTTTAATATGTTATATAATACATAAGTGGTAATAGTTTTATTTATAAGAATGATGCAATTGATTTTTAGAAAGAATCCTGTCAAAATTTAGCTCTAAATCAGATAAACAAACACGAAACTCTTTTTCTACCAGCTATAACCGCTCTCGTTCTTTTATTTTTTTGAGCACTGAAAAATCAAATACGCGAAGTTAGTGAAGTTAAAAAATTAGTGTCAGGTGTGTCACGTCAAATCTTGAAAATGGATTAATGACCCATTGATAAATTTGATAATCAAGTGATACGTGGAAAATATTATTTGCACTTCTGGCAAAATTTTAAAATTGTTTCAGGAAGCGTCTACACCTGGGAAACAATCAAGGTGTGAGTTTTTAAATTTTCTGGTCTTCAAGGAGCGATTTTAATTTTCCCGTAATTGTAATGATATTTAAAATGAGCATTAGGAAATGTTATTTACAGCCACTAATTGTCCTCGTGAAGAAAATCATAACCCATATTTTCAGCAGCGAAGAAAGAAATCATTTCTGATCACAGATATTGATAACAGATATATGATTAACCCACCACTGATTATTCGCAGAACAATTTCCTTCAATGTATTAGAGGGACCGAAAAGTAATCGAAATTTCTTCCATGAGCTTATTCACAGTTAGTTTGTGTCGAGACATGGTTCCCAAAACACGTAAGTTTAGTTATTACGTTAAAACTATGGTTGTAACTTTTATTTTTCGGTTATTTTTTTTTTCACCAATGGGAAAGATTTCAAGGCCAACAATAGAAGAAGCACACTTACGTCATTGTATGCTATCGATCAAGGAATGAAGGTAAACGAAACAAAGAAAAAACTATCGATACTTACGGGGGGATATTCAGAAACTAAACAAGTGTCATCGGTGGTTTAAAAAGAAATCTTAAAGATGTCGCATGAAAAGGAAGACCCTAAAAATTAAATTATTATATCCTTAAGGCGACGGTGGATTAAGATCCTCGTCAAATAATTGAATAATTATAATTGTAAATTGGCTGTCCATTGTCTACCGTTCAGGATCGTCTTCGTCGCATAGGAAAATTGTACAGGTAATGAATTTGGGTTCCTCATGAATTGACGTAGATGGCGCTCGATCAACGGCATACCATCTGCGCGACTCTTTTGTCTCGGTATTAAGCCAATCCGTTTTTGCGGCGAATTGGGTGAAGTGGGTGCTATACGAAAAAAAACCTATACGAAAAAAAATCCTATACGAAAAAAAACAATGATTTTCTTACTGAGATAATACAAGATACAATAAAGAAGTTCCTTGTTTGTGTGTGGTAGGATTTTTTTGGAATTATTCACTATGAATTGCTTGAACCTAACCAGATCGTTACAGCGACAGTGTATTGTGAACAATTCGAGCGAATGAAACAAGATCTCATCAAAATTTAATAACGTTGGAGAAGTGAAAACGCACTTGGAAAAGTTTTTCAATAAAAAATCTCGCGAAATATCTTGAATTTTACGCAAAATCGTATGGGCTGACAGAGGAATGTGCTTAATTTGATGGACTGCCCCTTCACTAACCATTGATTCAACAGCGATCTTCAATGCCGGTAAAATAATGTTTTCGGCATCGGAATGTGTCTTTTTCTTCGTTGCCAAAATCTGGGTAATCTTGTAACTAGTAATCTGAGCTTTCTCAGGAATTGAGTGAAATTTATTCAGCCTTTTCGATTGATTTTTTAAGTTATTTTACATCTTCTTAAAATATTCTTTTGGTTTGTTTTTATATTATAGATGATTTGTTATTAAATGGCTTTTAAGTTAACTGGGTACCTTTGCTTCGTTTGAGAGCGTTGATAAGAATATCATACAAAAAGTTATCAAGTTGTCTTTTTCAGATAATATAAAAACTTATTCCGAATAATTCTCATTATTTTTTAGGCCTCCCTGAATATGTAGCTGTTGAACTTACTTAAAATTCAAATAATTATAATTATTTAAAAATAAATAAACGGACATTATTTGCAATGAACAGTTTTCAGGCTGCTTCCTTCGCGGCATTATTTTGTATGAAAATAGACCCCAAGCAATTTAAGTCAAGATATTCATGAATTATTCATCTATATCTTAACATTTAAAAAAATGGATTATTCTAATAATAAAATTAGTTATTCGTGACATATATTAGTAAAGAAATCCAAAATATAGATCTAAACACTCTGACACGTCTGCGGTTTCACTCACACTTGCAAATGCGCTATGGTTTTTCTCGCTCGCAACCAGTAAGTAGCGAATAGAACCGCGTATTGTTGTATTTTTTTTTTTATTGCGGACAATAGAGGCCATAGAGAGGCCAAGATTAAATATTATAAATAATCATATTTATTTTTTAGACTTTTTTAGACAAATAAACAAAAGTTTGTGACATGTAGAACTTATATTAAAAGAGTTATTCGAGAGAAATCCAAAAATTTAGGTTTCCAATAGTCATAATATTTTGTATAATTTATTTATTGGATTTTTATTATTATCTTTTTACACGATTATATTTAACACGGTTTTTTAGTTCATGGAACCACTTTTTTAGAAGGTATTTTTACACGGTTTTTGATGGAATATATTATTATAATTCTATCCGTTTATAAATATGACATTTTTTATGCGTCTCATATATTAGAATGTATTAAAATAATTTAAACTTAGCGTAATTGTGGATGTCATTTTTATTTTAATAAAATCATTTAAAAATATTAAAACATGATATGAATTGGAAATAGAAATGAATTATATCTCATAAATATTAGATAGCTTCACTAGTTTGAAGTATTAGAGTAAAATGACAATTAAAATTAATGTCCACATATTTAAAAAATATATATTATGACATTATTCCATTAAAAAGTAGTAAAATGAACTACCGCTGTTAAAAATTACGCATTTAAATTACATTCGGCAGGAATTTTTCGTCGTTGCCATCAATTCAGAAAAAATATATTTAACGATCGTACAATTTGAGATTAAGGCACCTAGATAAATTTTATGCCTTTCGCTCGGCCGATAAGGCCGACACTATGCATAAATTAAAAAACGCATATAACTTTTATGTGCGAAAACTATCGCGCCACTACGTCGACTTGCACAATTTTTTGTGGTTTTATTTCGGCACTGCCACAATTTATCTTTGGTCGATGCGATGTTAGAGACGAAACTGACAGTGGAATCAAAGGTCGCCGTGTTTGTTTTATTTTAGAAACAAAAAGATTTTCTTTTGAGGACAGGCCGCTGATTACTATCGCGATAGACAATCGTCGAAACACTCGACAGTCGCCTGTAAGTCACAAAAGATTAATCAATTGCTATAATAAAACTTATATTATATCCCATTGTCCGTTCGATTCGTTTTTTTTTTATTTTTTTCCAACTTATTTTAATATCCGAATTACGATCCCATCGATCATAACGTCCGATATTAACCATCGGCACAAATTTAAATGATATCTATAGATACGGAGAGTGGAAAAAAATATTATCCAAAAAATTAGATCCAACGAATAAATAATGCATCAGATATTGAATCTCTTTATTAACCAAAAATATTCAAATATTCGATTTTATTGGTATACCCACCGCGTTGTTGCATACCTGTAATAGTTTCGTTTACAAACCGTGTAAAATAGTAGCCAGATAAGATAATTAGTTCTCGAGATTACGAAATTTCCATACGCTAATTTATGTTTTACAGAATCAAAATGTCCGATAATTTGACAATTTATATGAGATTTTTCCGAAGATACATACAATTAATTAGCGGGAAACGACGATCGGCATTCTCAAGGATTAAAAAAAGCCAAAAATAGAATTTAAAGCATTGATTCGTGTGATATAAAATCACATCTTGAATATAAAACATGGATTTCAATGTCTTTAACAAGATAATTGGACGGATTTTTAAAACCAACTCTTTGTGAGCTATGAAAATAATCTGTGAATAAATACTACGAAACTAAATATTTCATTTTGTTTCATCAAGAACTATTGATTCGTCAATATCTGAAAATCAAACATCTCAACGCAATATATAAACTCCAGGGAAGTTTAAATTTTACACTTTTTTCTATCTCTGTATTTTATGCAATGGATTTCCTACTACAAATAAAAAATACAATAAAACACGTGATTATTTTTATAAACATTATGTATTTATTGCTTTTTATTTCATAGTAATATTACATACAACATTATAATATTATTTCAATAAAAAAAGTAAATGACTCAATTTAAAATTTTTATTTAAAAATAAAAAAAATAGGTTCAAGTTTAGTTAAATGCAATCTCTAATCTCCTTTTTGGCTTATTTGTAATCGCTTTCAAAAACCCTTTTCTACTGAATACGACGAAAATTTTACTTCTTTCCACAGAAGAGGGTATCGATAGCAAAAACGAACCCAAAAAGCATCAAAATCGCATTCATTTATCATTATTTTGGTCATTTTGTAGCTCAATTAAATGCTCTTTTAAATTTTTACTAATACTTTCTCTGTCTGATAAAAATGGGTTAATTAACCAAGCTGGTATTACAAGTTTCTGCAAGTCTTTGAATCAGAATCCTTGCACAAATCGTCTTCAAATTGTTGTAAAGAAGAAAACTGATATATGATACTGACATATATATTTGAATTTATTGATAAAGCTCAGTACAAGTTCTTTGGCCTTAATAAGGCTGGTATAGTTTCCATGAAGTTTCAGGAGATTTTCATTCTCCTTTTCGAATATATCCGAAAGATAGGCCACATAATTTCGTAGTAATTTTAATTTAATGCATATGTTTTACATTCAAAAACTTTACAATTTTATTAAATAGTGCATAAAATCAAACAATTTCCTTTCGATAGCCATCTTACATTTGTATGTAAGATAAGTCTTTCGAATTCTTCATCATTTTCTTTACAGTTGACGGAATAATCTATTAAGGAATGGGACTTTATTTTATTGATAACTTTTGTAACAATACGATTTGTGAAGTCTTCTACTAATAGTGTAGGCCTCGGAACAATTGTTTTAGGTAGCTAGGACCCTTGTTCAGTTAGAATTAATAATCAATAGCATTCCCAAAAGGTTCTGGATACCAGGATTGCTTGAAATTCTTCACACGTGGAAGATTTGGTGTTACATACAATGATTGGTGTACAGGAGTTCTTGGAAAGTCGATCAAAGTCACCATATATTACAACAAAAAAAAAACACAAAAAACACAGAAAACTCTGCAGTAAAAACAAGTCAATCGATCAGTCACGGCGGCTCAAAACCAACGGTTCTAGCCGATGAGGTATTTTTTTTTTTTGAAATGAATGTATGAAAATATACCCCAAACATTTCAAGTCAAGATATTGATAAATTCTTCTTCAATGCCTTGAAATTTGTTTTAAAAATGGATTTATCTAAGAATACAAATAGTGACTCATGATATGCTTCATAATTTGGATTTTTTTACTAATCAATATGATGCGTAACTGACGTGCGAACTCGACGATGTTCCAGGGTGGCATGCGGTTTCACCACTTGCACAGAACGATGTTTTTTCTCGTTCGCACTAGCATATGGGCGATGTTTTTTCTTGCTCGTATCCGTACGGAGCGATAAAAAACATCGCGTTTATGCTAATGGAAACTCATATTGTTATTTATTTATTTTTCGCATTATAAAGATTAATAATTATCTATATATGCATTCTCAAGACTTTTTTAGACAAATAAAAACAATTTGGAACGTGTAGGATTTATATTAAAAAAAAATATTAAATATGTAAGCTAATGGCTAATAAAACATTGAGTATTTGATCTTGACTTGATTATTGGGATTTGAATATTATTAATATTCTCATCCAAGAGAGAATTAGAATAGCATAACAATAGCAACAACAAGTGAAAAAGTAGAAATTATTAATTATAGACTTTGTTGAAGTATGTATTTCTTAAAATACGGATTTAAGTATTACGATATAATAATAGCTCTCGGAAAAAATCGAAATGAAATTAGAAAATCGTTAAAAGATAATTAATTAGTGGTCCAATCAAAATTGTAAATATTCTTCTTGCAGGGACCTTGGAGCTAAGAGCCAAATACACACCTAAAATATAAAGTCAATGAATAAAAAAATCATCCCTGCTATCGATTTAATGTCACTACCATATTATTAATAAATGTTGATAATACAATATGAACTAAATGTATATTTTATTTGAATATATGCAATGTATCTTCGTCACTATATATAAAAATAAAATAACGTGTTTCAAAATTAATAAATATAAAAACCAGTTAAAATATTGATTAAAATATCATACGTCATACATTAATTCGCATCGTTCCTATCCGCGTTGACGCATTGTCATCAAATAGTAATAACTCAGCCTACACACGTTCATAAAATACAACGCAATTAAAATTTTATTTCATTACATGCTATGGTTTTTTTGGAAAATATTTCACATAAAAAAAAATCGATATATGTATTTAAAAAAATACTTAAAGAAATTTAATGGAACTAAATTGAATAGTAACTAAAAAATGTGGAGATTTTAGTATTTTTTTTACTCTGTTGAATGTGTAAAAAAAAACTTTACTGAGAAAACGCGGTTGATTGATGAAGATCTACAAATGTTTCCAAATTTCCAGATTATTTGACTGATTGTTTGAAGGTTGGATATGAATTAGAAGATGGATTAGAAGATTTCGAGAATAATTTCGATTTTAATCCTTCCTTCGCTACGAGAAAAGGTTATGAAGATCTAATAACTGATCCTTTTGATCTTAAAGCAGATCTACCAATCATAATAGATATCGACCAAATATAAACCGTAGGGAGAAACTCTTCAGATTCCGAGTTAATTTCAGCAGACTGTAAAGACTGTAAAGACTTAAAAATGTTTCGCTAACTGAATTTAACTAAACACACATAAGATTATAGATCAAACTAAGCTTAACTCAATACAAAAAAGAAACAAAAAAGAAAAATGAAAATAAATATTTCGTGTTCTAGAATAATAAAGCATTACAAGTCTCACATGAGGGGGGGGGGGTCGATCTCATTGACAGCTTCATTGGAAGGTATAATATTCAAATAAAAAGCCGCGAATGGTATTTGAGGATAACGATGAGGTATTAGTGCAAAAAACAACCATAAAAAGACAGATAATCTCGGGCATTGGCCTATATGGGCCAAAAGAAATATATGTAAAATAATAACTGTTAGCCGATCCGTCACGGTGGCTCGATACTAACGGCGTTGCCCGATGGGGTATATTTTTTATGAAATGAATTCTTCATTAATATCTCACTTAAAGTGCTAAAAAATGGGTCATTCTAAGAATAAAAATAGTTATGCATGATATCAATATTTTGGATTTTTTTACTAATCAATATGATGGTTAAGTTACGCGCGAACCCGACTACGTCCCGCCGCGACTAAGACACGCTCCCGTCGCACATTGTTTCACTCGCACTTGCACATGCAGTGTATTTTCTTGTTCGCATCCGTTACCGAGCGATATAAAATATTGTGTCTTTTTAAGACAAATAAAAAATGTTTGGGACATGTAATATTTATATTAAAAGAGTTATTCGAGAAAAATATCATAAATCAAAAATTTGGGGTCCCAAATAAACCCAATCGGTAGGGCTAGGTTAATGAAATTTTCATTTATTAAAGAATGCATAGTGTTGTAGATGTACAACCAATAGTTTCTTTTAAATAAACTGAGAAACTAAACATATTTTTGTATTTTAGAAATTCATGCATTTAAGGATTAATGAGATTTATTTTTTTCCACAACAATATGAAAAAGAAAATTCGTCCTTTTTTTATTAATATAAATGATTCTCTTTATTGCTGAGTTATTTTTTTAACAAATTTTCAACAAAATGCGGACAGCACGTTATGGCCGAAGGGACATCGACGCGTAGCAATTCAAAGTGCCGCAGCTGAGGCCATAAAGCCTCAGCTGCGGAACCATTATCATTTGCGACCTCTTGAGGACCCATTGACTTTTTTGCGTCGAATATTTGCCGGAGTTGAAAGTCACTGGCGGGCGCTGGTCCGCGGCCGTAAATCCCGCTGCTGAGATAGGCACGCCTGTAATTGGTGGTGAGACGAGCGCGGGAACTGGCCTTCCTCTTTCATCTGTCCCGAAGCTGCGCGCGCACACGTGATGTACGAGGATGACTCGCCGGCTTATCCGCGTCACCGCTACAACAGACCACTTCAATTTCGGATCCGACAAACCATTTTTCATGCGTCCATCCGATAAAGAATCAACTTTGATACAAATTAAAAACGATCTCAATTTTTTTTAACAGAAATCCTTACCGGATTTTCGATCGATGATTCGAATAAAGCCCTAAATATTAAAATATATTAGGGGGACCGAAAAGTAATCAAAATTTCTTTGATTAGTTTTGTTATTACGTTAAAGCTATAGTTGTACATTTTCGGTTATAAATACGGTTCCTCGTGAATTGACGCGCTCGAACAACGACATACCATCTGAGCGTCTCTTTTATCTCGGTATGAAGCCGATCCGTTTTTGCGGCGAATTGTAACTGAAGATGAGAAGTGGGTGCTATAGAATAATCTTGTACGACCCCTCGACCATTACTAACAATAAAGAAGGTTCGTGTTTGTTTATGATGGGATTTTTCTGGAATTATACACTAAAATATAAAGGAGCTTAAATTTGTACTTTTTACAGCTCGCCAACAAATAGTGAGGTGTCTTAAACCTTTCTGCGACGGCGAGATTCCGTACAAAATCTCAAACTAGCCAAAAAACAAGGGACCAGTAGGGAGAGTAAAATCCGATACCAACAGTAGTAAAAGATACACGTCCAATGCTAGCAATGGCCAAGAGAAGAAAAACTCTTACGAAAAACCGTATACCAAGACGGCTTGGGTCTCCGCGGTATGGACACGAAATGGAAGTCCTCACGTCACGTGTGAGACTCTACAAATGAATTCTTAATAAAATAATTTTACCCTTTTTCTGAGAAAATTCCAGGACATTTTGCCTAAAACTGATATATATACACCCAGGCCTCGTATAACACGGTTTTATTTATTTTATGAGCCTAACACAATTAATGACTCGGAAAGCAGTTGCAGCGAAGTAGCTGGTAGCGATTCAAATTTAATACAAAAAATGACGGTTTGGGATTGGCTGATACATTAGAACAT
>JAGXCT010035616.1:0-16009 GCA_022495035.1 Philopotamus ludificatus | reverse complement strand
AGATATAGACGACACGCTTTCAGTTAAAATGTAAAATCTTTGAAGGGCCGCACGAAAAAGTGCACCCCTGCCTTAGATTCTCCATTACCATTTTTTATAAAAAAGTATTCTTTTAATCGAGCATCCATATATATGTTTTTGAATAATTCATTAATTTCCGGTCGTCTTTCGAATAATACGTACGGCTGGCGTGGGTCAGCAGAAACAATGAGAGTCCGGTAACTGTCTTCCACATGACGACGCCGACAAGACTAGTGTCCTTCTTGAAGAATGCCCCGCGTCATCCTGCGCCGTGTACTGATGAATCACAAGATGTCTTGATAGGTTGCAGGGATATTCAACCGAACCTTAACCGCCAAACGTCGTCTGGCGATAGCGCATCGCGACGCGTCACCAGAGCCTCCGTTTGATGCATCATTACGGGTCTCCGGACCCCATAGGGCGCTTTTGATTTTACACGAATGAAGCTGTCAATCCCGGAGCATGGCGCCACGGACTCCGGCGTCATTTGTCATCCAAACGCGCATATTAATAATTTCGTATGCGAAATTTGGCGCGATACGATCGGCCGCGCCAAAACTATGCAGAATTTGTGCGTACTCTATAACTTACTTCCAAAAATAACTGTCATCATTAATACGCCCAAAGTAATGGTCTTAACCCTTCCGTGCCGTGCTGTAATATATCATAAGAAATGTGTTTCGGTTTCCATTAGAGTTATTATAAATTGTCCCGCTGCTTTTTCTTCTTTCTACGGAATCCATCATGCTTCCTGGTGCCTAAAATTTATTATAGCAATTATATTACGTTGCATATTTAGGTTTTACCGACTGATTTATCCGCGGTTTGGACAAGTGAGGACGCCACAGATCTATTTTACATGCGATTGAATTATTCCGGCAAGTCGTTCCCCCTATCGATCACCTCGGTTTGGTTGGGGAGCTTTAATGGATTGGTGACATTTATTACCCGAAAAAAAAGTCGTTTTCATTGCTGGTAAACCAATTTTAAACCGCAAGTAGGAAGTGTCATTGTCATTGTTTACCGTGTGATTCAACACTCGGGCATCTTATCCACACCGATACTAAAAATAAGGACGAAAAGCGCCGATGTATTTCTATACCCAACCTCATGCGTTTTTATTGGGTGATGGTATTTATAAACCGCAGAAAAAATGTATTTTAATTTAGATAATACTTATTATTTATTAGACTTTAATTTAATTATTTTTTAATATTTGAAGCACTTCTGAAATGCAATTTTTTTTAGTCGTTTAGTTCACATAAAGAAAGTATCCAATATGGCTACAAATGTCAAAATATGCCAATAGTGGTGGATTTAGAGGGATGCTTTGATGCTGGGGCATCAGGCCCAGATCGTTGGGGGGCCCCGGAGACTTTATATATACTCATTATTTTAAGGAATTTAGTTTTGTTTTATCTTTTTGGAGAGCTTCTGTTGCTTTTGTTAAAAACAGATAAAACATATTAAACTGAAGAGGGTCTAGTTATTAAATTACAGATGTTTACAGCGTCCGTTTCAACGAGGCGAAGTAGAAAAAATTATCCGGTTTTGGTTTTTGGAAATCCAAAATGAATATATTTATTGGCTGTAAATTTATTTAACGATTTTAGGACAGATTAATTCCTTATGATAAAACCATTAGAGAAGATGCCAAATGCAGAAAACGATTTTGATAAAACACGGTCCAAAAAATAATGACGACAAATTGTGACAATAGAACTACTTTTTTATTTGAAAATTCATTAAAGATTTTATATAATACATTTCAGGAAAAAATATATTTAAATATATCGAAAACTAAGCCAGCTTTATTAATTATTACGACATTAAAAATTTCTTATTGGGGAAGTCTTGAAACATTAATACATAAAAATGTGTGTTGTCTTAACACAAATTTCCACATTTTCCTACTAACTCGCGAAATTTTATGGCGCTGAGTATATCTACCATATTTATATAGTATTATTATTATGTTTATCCACAATGATACACTTATATGATTAATTAAAAGATGCTTTAATTTTTATATGAGCATATATTGTGCTTTGAAAGCTTTTCGATAAAAAAATTTAATGAATCATTAAGATAATAATTTAATTAAAAAAAAAAACTCCTCTAATAGTATTTATTTTTCCATTCATTTAAATTTAAAAAGGATATGAATAAATAAAGATTTGCCTATTTTACTATTTGTCTAATAATTTCATCTGAGAGTTTCCCATAACTAATACATAATGGCATAATGCTAAGTCGCATTGTAACTCAATAGTGAGTTGCTAGCGCTCGAGTGGTTAACAGCTTTTGGAAGAAAAACATGCTAAACAATAGAACTAAGACAAAATTAAATAAAAATAGAAAATCGTAAACAGTTCAAACATATATGGCTATGTATGTACATTTTTATATAGCCGTGTTTAACAGTCACATGCTATTTATTTTAATAAATGAAAAAGCATAATAAAAACGAAAAGTATTAGTATTAGTATGTAGAAAAATAAATGTAAATATATAGTGAAAATCAATTATAATTAAATTAAATGTTCTTTTTTTTAGTAAGAAGTATAACTGTTTAGGAGGATCTGGGAATCGTTTAGAATTTAAGGACGGATGATGGCAGTGTAAATATTTTTTATTGATTGTAAAGAGATTTTCTTAATTATATATTTTACATGGGGTCTCTATGAGAGCATTTTATCGAAAGTAACCCTGGGGTACTTCACTTCGGAATTTCACGAAATAGGGGTATTTTTAATGTCAATATTAGGCGGATTTGATATTTTTTAAGAGAAAAAGGGTCGATTTATATAAACCATTTGTTATTTTGCAGCATTTTATTTATTCTTCGGCTGTGTTATCAACATATGACGCCAAGAGGTAATTTTTTTAATTTTTGGAATCAGAATATCGCTCATGTAGATTAAGAACAAAAGTGGGAAGAGATTCGATCCTTGAGGGACTCCAGCCGTAATGAAGAGAAGTTAGACTCTAATTTTACTTTAAAGGATCGATTTTTTAAAAATGATTAAATCAATTGTATGTACGGAAGAGGATAACCAGCCAAGATGAGTTTAAAAATCTAAGAAAAATGCACTGAAAGAGTGTTTTTAAAATTTAGGGCTTTATCAATTAATTAAAAAACGTGAAGACGTTAATGACAAAAGGAGTGACTTGTCGAAAGCTGTGCTGCTCTTCAGGAAGCACCTTGAGGTCTGAATAAATACCAAGTTGTATGAAATTATCACTAAATTATCGGGATGATGTAATAATATATTTTTTTATTATTTATATTTTAAATTATTATTAAGTGATTATTGTGATATGATATATCTACGTATAAATGTGCAATTAATCGCAATTTATATTCGCGGTATTCATTAATTAAATTTGAAAAAAATGCAGAATAACCTCGCAGTTGACATTTCGTAGCGTTTACGCATTCACGGGCAATTCATTTATTTTATTTTATAAAAGTCGGTCCACCGCACGGTGAGCACTTAGTGTTATCTGTCACACGGTCGAGAGAAAGAGCGTAAAGATGTACGACACAAAGTTGGTTAATGAAAAAGACTTGTCGTTGAGGAAGCGGAGTGTAAACAAGAGGACGCCACCCCACCCAGGGGAACAATAAAATGACAGTCTTCGGGAGTCCCGTATCCGCATTCTGGAGCCGGTCCCGCTCTTCGACACTCCGCATGCGATATTATGGGGTCGTTAAAGCGGCTTTATGTTTGCGGCCAAATCTTGGCCCTAACACTCCGGTATATTTGTTTAATGCCGCGTAAATTACACTAAAAGTCTATCGATACAATGTAGTAACCGAACTCTGGAATTAGACTCAGCGCTTAAATAGATGCGTATATATCTATATCTAGAATCGTTTTACTCGATACTTAACACTCAATTTCGAATGGATATGATATGGCTAAGCAAAGCCGAACACCATAGTAAGATAAGTAGATTAAAGCTTCATTAATATTTTTTGTTTAAAAATCTTAATTATTTATGAATAATCTTTTGAGATTTGATGATTCTGACAATTTTCTTTTTGTGAAAACTTGTTTGTTTCATACTTATGAAGTTACTCAGACTATTTTATCTATCAATGAGTATTTCATCGAACTGAATGATTACAGTTTGAAGTATAATTAAATTGGTTTAATGTCAATTTTAATAAACTCGAGCAATTTTTTACTCAAATCCCGCAAAAAAATCCACATTTAATTATATATTCCGACATTTGTCCTTGAAAATTTACGTTCTAGGAGGGAGCGCTATAGAAGGGACTGTTGAACTTATTAGAGAAAACCGCGGTATAGCAGGGAGCTTCACCGTAGTTATAACTTACATCCGTTTTTCGGGTTACGCGATATTTCTTGGTCCATACAAAAAAATGCCGAATAAACTCAAGCAATTTTCCTCTCAAAACCCCGCATTTTCTTTTCTAAATTTTCGAATAAAATTAATAAAATGCCCATACAGTGCAAAAATGAAGCGATATAATAATATTTAACCGACCGTCACGGCGGCTCGAAACCAACGGTTCTGGTCGATGGGGTCTAGTTTGTATGAAATTAATATACGAAGCCAAGATATTGATAAATTCTTCGACAATATTCGATGGATGTTTTTTCCGCTCGTACTTGCACATGCGCGATGTTTTTTCTTGCTCTTATCCGTTACGGAGCGATAAAAAACATCGCGCCCGTACTAATGAAACGCATATTGTTATTTATTTGTTCAATTGCGGACAATAAAGATCAATGATATTTTATATTTATTCCTGAGACATGTAAGATTAACCCCTTGTGTGATTTGCCCGAATACAACTCGGGTAGGTATTTTGCTGACACAGTGATTTGCCCGAATTGGATTCGAGCACATCGTACACGAAACTTTTTATAGTAATTTGTCCGAATCCAGCTCAGATCATTTCCCCACTAGTCTAGAGAACGCATCGCGCGCGTTGAGTGACACGTGTCGTAATTTAATCTTTCGAGAACAATTACCCACTTTTTTCCAAAAGGTTGACCACAGAAGTGGTTAAAAGAGTTATTCGAGAAAATACTTGGGGTCTCAAATAGACCCTAAAATCGACCCTAAAATTAACAACCCTTCAATTTCAAACCTAGCCCAATCCTCTCATACTGTCAAAAATAATACTATTTTTTATTCCATAAATCCATTCTCATTGCTAAAAAAAGTTAAAGAAAAAATCTAAATCAGACTCCCATAATTACCTCCTGTCGACTCTTTTTAAGGCACTCCCGCTTTTTTAGCAAACTCACCTTATTCATTTTCTCCATATCTGTATAAATATGTAAAAATAAATAATAATAATAAATATAATATACGATGTGATATCTGATAAAAAGAAAAAATAAATAAATAAATCCTCACACTCGATAAATTGAGCAAGAATTAAGATTGAGCAAGATTTGGAATAATCATGGAATAGTTTATTTTATCAATCTGTTTTAAATGATCCTGTAATGCTGTTATGGAGATAGAGGCGCCTCGTCCATATGGCCAAATTGTGTGGTGCACACAAGCGCCAATTGAAAAATATTAAATATTAATTCATTAAACCTTCTCAAAATCGATTAATATTGTATAATTGGTATAAGGGCCCAATTAAAGCAATGGAGATGCATCCTTTTTGCATAAATACTCAATGCATTACCAAAAATATTGGTTAATCTTTTCTATTCCGTGGGCCAGACGTATTGGCCCAAAATATTTATTAGCAAACAACTTGAACCAAGTTTTTTAATTTAATTTATATAATTAGAAAAAAATGGATGCTTCTTATTCATCTGTAAAAAAATATAATGAGCGTAACTCATAGATTCGACTAAAAGTGAACAGAGTGGAAAGAGTTTTTTTTTAAAGAACATTTTTTGTTGCATTGATGATAATAGTGAAAAAACAGTTATAAACAGTAACTCAAAAAATAAACAGGATTTTTTCAATTGTAGCCTTTATTTATTTCTTTTCCTTGGGAATTGGCCCAATAAATAAATATTAAAATATCAATAAGTGAATATGCAATATCCAGAAATAAAAATTGTTTATATAAGAAATAGCAATGATGGCTTAATACTATATATCATATTGACAACCTGAACCTGTTTTTTACTGCTAAATTGAATTTATGACTTTGAAAGTTCCTGAATTAATTTTAACACTCTGTGTATTCATCACGAGTTCATTCTTACTATGCATATGCAGCAATAATCTATATATGTGCATACAGCTATAATAAATTGAGCGTTTAATTATTTTTTTAATGATTATCACCATAATACAGACACATTAAACTAGCAATAAAGATCACTTGTGCTAGATAAAACTTGAAAAAACATTTATGATTATTCAATCTTATCAACTCCTCGGCCGACACTCACCTGTCCGTGGAATGCGACTGCTACAATTTAATTTACATGCAAAATCGAGCTTATAATTCAATATGAATTGAGATATCGTCGATAAGATCGTATTAAAATTTGATACGTGTAACTATCGCGTTGTCCATTGATATTTTATTTCTTCTCACAATGTGTACTCGAGAGCACGTGCAGCTGTTTTGCTATAAATTCCAGCTCGGCATGATGTTTTCTTCTTTTTTTCTCTTGTTTGTTTGAGATGCTCATAAATATATGCTATATCCGGAGTAGAAAGGTATACGGCATGTAAAATACCACTGAATTTATTCAGGACAATGATGCATGTGCGTAAACATATTTTTTTGTGTGCGACTAAATAAAAATGCGAATAATATTTTGGGATCACTCTGTATTTTAATCTTTGATATCTCCATATATTTTTTAATATCGATTTTTTTTCAATCATTTTTTATTTATCATAACATATACATACATACGTGTGGAAGTTATTATTTATTCTATAACATGAGATCAATCTTTTGGATAGAAAATCAATAAAATACTAAACGAGGAATTTTCTTTAAATTTAACCATATCTCATGACTCGATGATCAACTAACGAAATATCAAAGGACGCGATTTTAGGTGATCGTTTCTTGTGTTTTCCATCTAAAGTCTATCAAATTTTCGTTTTACAAATAAATCTTAAAATATATATTTTCAAGTAACGGTATAATACCATAATAAGGGTAAATTCTTCTGGTACTATGTTTTTTTTATTATACACTAAAAATATTTATATATTTACACTAACAAATTATTTATTTACACTTGTATTGTCACATTATCTAGTAATAAAATTGTCTATCACTCATCTCCGAGAAAAAAACTATATCACTTATTTTTTTATAACGTTCGTATATTCGGATTCGTTCATGGAGAAAAATTGCACAGTTTTTTGTTGTTGTTGTTAATTTATTTGCACATATCACACGCAACGCTGTATCGGTTTTCAATTATTATCATTATTATAAAAAGACACTTTTTCTTAAAAATTATGGATTTCTTTTGAACGTTTTCATTTCGTTGTACCTATGCTAGGACTCAGCGGGGCTCAGAACCAGTACAGATCCTTCGACGACTCTTGGACTTGAGCTTCTAGACCTGAAACAAATAAAAAAATATTTATATACAATAAAACATATATGTTTTTGGCGATATGTGTGTATATGTCAACTACAATATATGATGTGGCGTAGGGGAAGATTGAATATGTCACCCTATTCTACATCACAAGGTGACTACAAACAAATTTAACATATGTATTTTATATTACAGTTATATGTATATAATTGTCACAAAAAAAATACTAATTAATTTTGGCCATAAAAGAGTTGAGGTATTCTAGAAGATTTCGAACCGTTATTTTTTTGGATTTCGTTCCGGCTTAATTATTAATAAATAACCAGTTTTTCGGTTTTTTGTTCAGCTCCGAGTAACTCATTTTCATAAATGCTTTTATATGGGCTTTGAACCGGAAATAAAAACAATACTTCTTTAACTCGGAACGCAACCCCGGAGCTGAACCGAAAAAAATAACGGTTCATATCGGTTTATTATATATTTTTAATATAAATAAAAACAATTTAAAAAATTATCATTCTGATATATTTTTGATATATCAGTCTATTTGAAATATAGCTGTAACCACAAATTTGAACTTTTAGATTTTTTTAAAATTCAGAGATTTAAAATTTGTAAATCGTTTGACATGTCTTCTAGCTTTTTATTTAAAAAATATGTGATTTCTTAGTAAAATTCAGTTAGAAATAAACTAATCTTGGGTTTTCTTTTTTGATTATTATTTTTGTTATTTATATGTTTTAACACAGGATAGATTTTAGACATAGGTATGCGTCATTCTTAAATATTATTGTTTTAACCCTTCGACTATGGTGGCTCGAAACCAACCGTGTCATCCGAAGGGGGTCTATTTAAAATGGAAAATAGACCCCAAGCATTTCAAGTCAAGATATTGATGAAATCTTCATCAATATCGCGACATTTTTTAAAAAATTGATTATTCTAAGAATAAAAATAATGATATGCTTCGTAATATGACGCGTATCACGTGTCAATGGCACGTTGCACTCGCACTCGGCAGATCGTAGCGGATGCGAGCGAGAAAAAACATCGCGCTCATGGCAACACCAATGAATATTGTTTTTTTTATTTTTTTCGCAGTTGCTGACAATAAATGGCAATGATTATTTATAAATAATATTTATTCTTTAGACGTTTTTTTAGATAAATACAAAAAGTTTGTGACATGTAAGAATTATATTAAAAGAGTTATCGGCAATTTTTAAATATTCTTATACGTTCAAAAATCCTAGATTGGATGATATAATTTTAAATAAATATGCTTGTATGTAAAAATGGTTAATATTTATTTATTTCAATAAAATTAAAAAGAAAACTATTCTAATTAATTGTATTATTAACAGAGAGTTTGCTAGCATTTTTGAAAAATAATTATAACTTTGATATGCCTGACGTAAAAGAAACCGAATTTAAAAAGTAATTATAAAAATCATAAAAGCCAATTTTGGTGAATTTTAGTAGAATTTTGGACTGTAGAAAAATCAAAATTGTATGTGAAATATTGTGTTATAATTTATTATTAAACAAAAGACCAACCGCGACGGTATTTATCTGTAGGGCTATTAAATTTTCTCTAACAAAGCAAATTTTTCAGTATTTTCAGCTGCTTTTCCATCAATAATAATTATTAAATACTTTCAGAAGCGGAGTTAAGTCATTTCGGTATCTAGATCACCTTGTAGTCCGTGGTATGCGACCCGCCATGACAATATTATATTGCCCACCGCCCCCTCCCACTCCCCGGCAGACGAGGGACGATAAGGGATCGGCAGGGTCCGCCCAGCGCCGCGACGCAACGTCCCAATGCGACGCCCGGCCCGCGGCGCTTGCGACCTTCCGGCGCCCGAGCTCGCTTTTCTATGCCATCCCCATCACGAATGTTGGTGCAGTACAAGGTGATATATTGTCGGCAGATATTTGCATGCGACTCATGAAAACGCTGACGTGCGTTAAATTGCTCTTTTGTCGGCCTACCAAGATTATTTCTTTTTTTCATTTTGACGTATACCAAGAAAAATCATGGCGTGTCAGTTTTCAATCGACACGCGTCAATGGCAATTTCTATTGTGAGCTATGGCCGCTGATTGATGTGAAAAAATGGCACCCATGGCGAAAAGCGTTGGAAAAAATGTATAATTTTTCTGCCGCATTTGTAAGTATGTGGGAAATAATTATGGTGCTTTGCATAATCGCCGACGGCGTGCGAATTTCAATAATAAATTGTCTCGAATTTTATTTAGTGATACAGTCGTACATGACGTATACTGACATTGCTAACCATACTAATTATATGTTAACGAAAAACGTTTGACTTATTTTGATGTAATCGGAGATTTTTTACATTAGAAAACATGAAAAGGATTTTTGAACAATAACAATAACACCGTTAAGAAGCCCCCGTATTCGCCGGCCAAGGCCCTCATTAATTTTTAACAAATAATTTTATTAGCGTTGGGATTTACAGCTTTTTAGAGATGCTATGAAGATTTTAACAAAAGACTTCGTCTGAAATTTTATTTTCAGGATTCTTCGATATGATTATCAGAAAAATTGTTTCGTTTTGCATACTGGACATCACTGCCGATTTCCAGAATCGATTTAAATTCGTTTAAATTTGTTCTATAAACAATTTTATACATTTTTGTTTCGTTTATCATTCGTCCGTTTTTTTCGTTTCAAAGATTCCGTAATTTTAAAAACAAAATTAAATCATTTTCATGTGAAATTTTACCTAAAAAAAAAACATAAAACTATAACAGTGAAAAAAAGCTAAAAAAATTTACTCAATGAAATGTTATAAACTCTTGAAAGGTGTTCGTTTCGGAGTAAATATTAAACATTAAACATTCTCCTTGATGTTTAATGTTTAATATTTATTTAATATTGTAAAAGCGCCGTAAAATATATCAAATAAATAAATAAATGGTTTATTTATTGTAAAAGCGTCATAAAATATATCAAATAAATAAATAAATGGTTTTATATGCACTTGCCGCACAAATTTTACAGTCGATTAAATGTGTAGTGTCGGCTAGCGTGTGATATGCGCGCCCCGGACATACGCAAAGACGCTATAATCGTATAATCCACGATCCCCGTAAGCAATGTGTTGATAAATAAACAGCGATTTATAGAAACCATTAATTAATTTTCATTTCTATCTGAGGAATCAATCCACTATTATTCTGTATACGGCACTCTTTAGAATATATGTGTAAAATAATATCGTCCAAGAAAAAGGAATAATACCAAAATGTATTTTTTTAAATTTAATGGATATTAATTTTAATCAATAAAAATTTAAAAACTCCGTTTGAAATCATCAATATTAATATATCCCTCCTCATCGTTGATTTATCTCCTCAATTTTGCCAAATTTCCGATGAATACATAGGCTTCATAACTCATACTTCATAGATCATAACCGAGTTCATTTTGACTATTTTTCTAATAGTCATTTTTGTTATGGGAGGTATTTTTATTATTGTTTTCATAAGCGTTAATAATAGTTATTATTTGAAATTAATACCTATAATATTCAGTAGTGGATAGTGACTCTTTAGAGCCTAATATTTTCTTCATCCATATTTGACATTACTGTGTCTATTACATTTATTAGAAATTAAAACATTTTTCTGAAATTGAAGTTAAAAAAAATCTTGATGCCCTTTTGGGGCCCCCAATATTTATTTTTTAATCTATTGTAATGATTATACAAAATATTTTCCATTATTATAAGCTTGTGTTTTGGCGTGTGCCGAAACTTATAATAAATTCTCACCTGGCCCAGTTGAAAAATCGATAACCCCAACGCGAGCATCATAATTACATATTAAAACTGTGCAGAGTTTCCATTTAATTTCCCGGGGTTAATATTATGAAGTATGTTTTAATTAATTCCGTCGCGCGGGAAATTCGAAATTGTAGTTTCTGGTATGCAAAGGGAAGGTCACCCTCATTTCTCAGGGGGCGGACGAGAGGGCCAAAGGCCGGACAGGTTATTTATTATCGGAGGGGGGTGTCGTCCACTGTACCATTATTAATTTGGGCGCCCGGCGAACTTCGGGTCCCCGGGCTTACCTGGGCGAGAGTGACCCGTCGTTCAAAGCTGCGAGCTTTCGCCGGTTTATGAAACCGGCGATAATTAAAATTAATCCGAGTGCGACGTGAGACCGTTTCGTTGACGGATAATGGGTCGAATTTCGGGAATGTCAAATCGCGCTGACCCCGATACACAGAAGGGGGACTCGCACAATACAAGTTTTCGATTATTCGGCCATTGTCGGTCGCGTTCTATTGTCGCACATATTGCCGGCGATTAATTAATTTTATATATGTATTAATATATCATAAGCCATAACGCAATTAAATCGTTTGGACCGGTTCGCGTTGCATTTCGCATCGCGATCGATTGGCCAACGCAGTCAGAGGTGAGTCCGCCATAATTAATTACGACGCATAATCGTAAAGCCTGACGCGCGTGTAACGTTGCGTGCGGCGAGGGTGGGGGGCGGGGGTGTGGTCAGCCGCGCGCCGATTGGTCGGCGGGCGATCGATCGGCGCTGCCCGCGGCCCCGCGCCCCGCACTCCATCGGCAAAAAACATTTTATTTAACACTTGGCCTCTGCCCGGCTCATCCCCCTCGCACGTGGGCCACTAACGGACAAAACTGATTACGCATTTAATTGTGACTGCGCAATATTTTATGACTTTTTATAACTAACTATTTCATAAGTAAAGTAACAGATATAAAAAAAAACAGTGTTATGGTTTGTAGGTAACATGTGTTTGTTAGTAGTAGGTGTCCTCTGAATTCTTTATAACACTTGCCAGGGGTATGTAAGAGGAAGACACTATTACCTCCGCATGTTTTATGAATATTTGAATGTAGGTAGTTTGGCGTATTGGAATTAATTAATTTAATGCCATCTATCATTCGTTGAATAAATATTTATAAAATAAGTAATATTAATTTCAATCCAACTGAAATAGTATTAAAAATTAACCAGTGTCGTGGTTTGACTTTTAGGGGAATATAAGTGTCTTTAGAGTCTTTAGAATCTTTATCAAATCTTTATATGGATGAACGCTTTGAAATTTTTCCGTTATGCCATTCATCCATCGTAGTCAAATAAATAAATGAATAAATACAAACATATTTTTCTTTTTTTTTTACTTCAAGTTTTTGGACCTTTGAAATTGGAAACTCTTTGAAATCTGATGCAATATAATTTTGAATGTAGTTGTGAATATACGAGGTTTTATGGAAAATCGCGGAATTTCCGTTTTCCTTAAAAAATTTAGTCCCAATAGTAGTCTCCATCAAATACTTAATTTACTATCCTTGGTCCAATTTTTAAGAAGTAAAAAATCTCTAAGCACAGCAAACACGTGAAACCTTATTAAAGAATACAAATGTCAAGATCCATCAGGGACAAGCAAAGACATAGGATTTTTATGTTTATCACTTAATGTTATCTAAGTACCATAACAAGGGTATAATAAAAAAACGTAATAATTTATATTTATATGTAATAATACCCCTTTGCGCTTTAATAACTGCCCTTATTATTATAAGGATGAAAAAATATATTATTCACATGATAAATAGCAGATTTCTTCATGCCATCATTTTTAATTATTATCTTTCGATTTAATGATGTTTTTTATAGTCAGGCTTTCGATGTCGAGTCCTTGTGTGTATTTTATTACCCATGAATTAATAAAAGTGCCCAATCATTCTAATAAATAAAAATATACTCTTATAACTCTTTCAATATTTGTACAAA
Organism: Philopotamus ludificatus; assembly: GCA_022495035.1. Taxonomy (NCBI): domain Eukaryota; kingdom Metazoa; phylum Arthropoda; class Insecta; order Trichoptera; family Philopotamidae; genus Philopotamus; species Philopotamus ludificatus. Next base: position 2,649 of record JAGXCT010035616.1, on the reverse strand, counting down.
TTTTACCAATTATTAAAGTTGTGAAGCATAAACTAAGTCAGGGATTCTTAACGGAGTCTAAGTAGATCTCTTAAGGGTGTATAGAACTTTAAAAAGAATCGATAGTATTTCAGGCTTTTCGCCACAAGAAGAATTAATTGAATTGGAAGAGAATTTGGAAGATAAAAACATTTTTTTAAGTTATTTCCTAAAAATATGTCAAACTAACCATTATTTTTAGCTTTTCCTAGTTCTTATTTGGGTTAAGGAAGGATTTTTAGTTTTTTAAATAACAATTAAACTAAAATATCAAGAATTTTAGCAAATCATTAACCATTAGATTTTTTTTAATAAAATATATATTTATATTAGATATACGATGATTAGCAACTTAAGGCAAAATATTAAAGTTATGGAAAATTAAAAACGTAAATAAAAATATGAATAATAATTTAAAAGGCGATTATTTAATAATTAGGTACTTTGAAATACAAGATGTAAAAAACGTACCAATTATTTTTAATAATCACATTATCTAAAGTTTACACATAATATGGTCGAGAATAAAAATTGCTCCAAATGTAAAGGTTATTATATTTTTTTAAAAATACTTATACATCTTTTGGCACGCAAACTTCTAGCGGGAGTTATTTAAAATATGCGCATTTTTTTGTTTTTTCTTTACTTTTGGAAAGAAGAAGAAAAACACCTTGATTCGAACCAACTCCACCTTTGAGTTTCCTCCCCTCTCGAGAATAATGGATAATATTAAGTTAACCGAGGGGGTGTTTGAAGGCTATGGCAATAATGCTTCCTTTTCTTCCTTTTCACGTCAATATAAAGGCATTGTAGGGACAACTTGGGGGAAAATTGTGAAAAGCGTTCTTAATGCAATTTGATGGGAAAATCGATTCGCGAAAACAAATGGCCCAACCCTCGCCAATCGAAATTTATATACATGGCGGAATTATTAATCTCTCGCGATGTCGGGCATGTGACTACCGTCAGGAATGCCGGCAGTATCTACATTTTGTAGTAGAAAAAAAGCGAAACATCCAGTGTATTCGAAACGAATAGATTCGACTTATTCGTGTATGAAAACGCTTGTCATTTCACGCAAACTACAGCAACTATTTCCAACGGAGCGATCCGACAAACGGAAAATGTAAACACGACCGTACTGAAATGTTAATCATTAATTGTCTGAAATTATTGTAAATGTATGCACATATATTTTGAAAACAATTCGTGAATTGTGTACCGTGATTATGCGGCTTTCTTAGCCGACGTTAATGATCTGGCATTCTTTAATAATTAGCTATGTAGATTCGAAGACCGTGGTAAAGTGCTGTGTTCGTGTCAGCATTTTGATGGAAACAACGTGTCCAAACGTCATCAAAATTTATAATTTATCGATTTTACTTGAAAAACAATTAACTAACTCATATTTAGTTTAATAAATTATAAAAAACAACGTTTTATTGCATATCAAGATACATATTAGATATATTAAAAAATCTGTTCGATATTATTTTCTTATAATTTGTAAAAATATCTTCAATCGATTACGTTCATTGATTTTTCCGCAGTTTTTTTTGTCAGAAAATTTTTATTTTATCGCTTAACCCAGAGATTCCCAAATAAGGAATTATTCCCTTCGTAAGGGCGCCGTGAAATATTCAATTAAACAATTCGGAAAATTTGTTGGAATTCCTAATTCTCGAAATTTTTGCGCCTTCTATTTGCACTCGCTTTTCTCAAGAAGGTCAAAAATTTTAAAAAAAATCTGATGTATTAAGGGAGCCGCGGAAAAATCTGATGTACTTAAGGGAGACAAAGACAGAAAAAGATTGGGAACCTCTGGCTTAACCTATGCTGAGATTTCTATACTAAAGTTCCGGGCGCTGCACAGTGGAGTGGTTCATGAATTCTATTGAGAAAAATGCTTTTTACGAAAATTTCAGAAAAATGAATATATATCATAATCATTTATTTTCAATAGTATATAAATATTTAGAAATTAGTTTGATTTATTTTTCATTTATGAATAGACTTTGTGAATATATTTGATTGTCCAAAATGTTTACTTTAGCTTGATTTTTAAATGTTATCAGGATTTGTTCGGATAAAAATAATTAAATCTTACTATCTACATGCACTTTTTTAGGGATATCATGAAAAATTTTCATTTTTGTGTTTGTAATTTAATATAAAAAAAAATATACAGAATAACGTGGCATGTTATTTAAATTATTTTTTTATATTATTTAGGAATATATTTTTAAATTTTATTATTTGATGTAAACGAATATTAATTCACGTATATTTAATCTAAGTTTCATAAGTCTAGCTCAAATAGAAAATAAGTTACAGATTTTTGGCAGGAAAATTCATGATTAACCCCACTGTACTCTGAAACAATAGATTTCCAGATGTTTCCTTCTGTAAAAATTCTGATTTGTACTATTCTTAACACTATAACTCTCAAACTAATCAAAATAACAGATTGTTTCTAAATAGAAACAATCTGTTATTTTGATTATCATACGTTTTTTATAGCAAAAGTATTTTTTTTCTAAAAAAGAGGGTATTTAAATTAGTATTTAGAGAAAATGTTTATTTATTTATTTGACTACGATAGATGAATGGCATAACAGAAAGATTCCAAAG
>JAGXCT010035615.1:29724-91423 GCA_022495035.1 Philopotamus ludificatus | reverse complement strand
CCCGCCTCAGGGTTAATATGCCACTTAAATAATAAATAATAATACAACTGATAATAAAAGGCGAAAAGCCAGCGATGGCTGTGGGCTGGAAGATCCTCATGTATGCGAAATATCCGCAGCTAGACCGGCCTTGCAATGGAAGAGCCAAGAGAAAGAAGATGACTCTAGGAGGCGCCTATGTTGGAATATGGACAAGACATCAAAAAAGAAGTAAAGGAACATATACGCCAGTTATCAACTCTGACTTAGTTCTACCATTTGCCATTCATACACAAATCGTTCTTTGAGAGAACGAACTATAGAAAAGGGAAGAGGGTTGGTTCAATCTTCAGATGAAGCAAAACGAACAAAACCTTCGCTAGCATAACACAAGTCGCGGGGAAATAATGAATGACCTTGAAACTAATATGAATGACTAGCTCGATAATCTGGGATACAACGAATACGATTTAGACTTTTGACCTTGACGTGGCTATACTTTGACAGGCAATCTTAATAAATCTCCGATTAAGAAGAGGTTAGGCATAGTCTAGATTCCTCGGAAAAACTATAGACTACCACTGATTAGAATCGTAGAAGTAACTAATGATTTTTTGACACACTCAGATAGATAAAACGACGAAGATCCTCGCGTTTTTCTTATCAGTTCTAATGTAATGATTGGGAGAGTAAAACTCATGCTGTTTTTTGGAGAATAAAAAAAATGTATAATCTAAATGACAGCTTCGATTAGGAAAAAACCTTGCAGCTAAGAAATGGTGTTAATTATCGTCTCCTAACTTCTCCATCCAATGTTAAAAGATTAAACGTAGTTAATATTAAAATTAAAATATAATATCCTTACGCAAACATGTGAAATTGACACTCCATTGATAATTCTCACAATAAGATACTATAGGTCCATCTGCTGAGTATAATTTATCGCATTTAAGTAGAAGCAACGATGATTGTTCGACTAAATGGCCGGGTCGAATGTTCCTGTTGCCTTTAGCTGAAAATCTTCCATATTTCGGATATCTCGGAGCTCTACATCCGCCTTTGTCGTTTTCGCTACCAAAAAAAGTTAAAATAATTATTTTCACAATATACTGAGGTACTTAAAATTAAAATTACTGACCGATCGATTTTGGGACAATACATTTCATCTGATTCATCGATACAGTCGTCGATTCCATCGCATATTTGATCCTCGTCGAGGCATTCTTCATAAGAACAACGATACCTTGTGACATGGATTTAATGTAAAATCATAAAAATAGATGAATCAAAAAAATATCTACTTACTGACATTGCACGTCTTCGGAATAAACCGTGTTTCTAAGACTGAAAACTTAGAACAAGCATCTTAAAAATGATATCAAATCGCACTTAGAATTTAATAAGTGTTTACTTACCGAAAAACAGGAAAATATTTATATGAAACATTTCGCACCTCCGATCTATTGCACAATCTAACTATAATAAAAACAAGTACGATGAGGCTGGCATTAATAATTCCGAGACATCTATCGAAGGTCTATACCAGTTGTTACTTATCGTCTTTTATTAGATATTCACAAATCCTTGATTGGATTAATTGAGACTGAAATAACAATTGATCTATATTAACATTGTTTAAAATATTTTTTATTAAAAAAAAAATAACATGACCCTCATTGGTCGATATATTAACATATAAAGTCGCACAAGGCAATCCTGCAATTTATAATAAAAACCATACGTTACATATCAAGAACGATGTAAAAATAAATACTGGTTTTCTAATTTATATTCAAGACCATAACAAAGATAACTTGTTAGCATCCTGATATAAAACGTATTGAGTATGTTATAAAGAAATACTTTAAGTAATAATAAGTTAAAATTGTAACCCTTTAACGCTGTTGTCACTCCGGCGTGACAACTGTAAATTCGCTGCACATGATAGCAAAACGTGCAGTAAGCTTTGTGTAAAATGTTTGCATTCAATTCGTGGGAACATATATCAACATCATCATATGCGCAACAGCCCTATTGTATAGCCCTGGCCTCATCCAACATCCTTCTCCATTTTATCCGGTCTGCCGCTACGTCGCTACATCTTCCGGTAAGTTTTAATAATGCAGTATCCCTCTGTACACAGTCCAACCACCTCAGCCCTGGCCTTCCTTTCCTCCGGTGACAGGAAGGCTTGTTTACCATAAGCCTTTTCGGCAGCTGACTGTTCCGCATCCTTGACACGTGACCGGCCCATCGAAGACGACAGCTGTGATCGGTATATCCTTGTATAGTCAGTAAAGCTCCTCGCTGCTTCGGATACGCTATTCTCTGTCATCGAATACGGCCCGTATATTAGGACTGGCCTAATGAGGGTCATGTCGAGCTTGACTTTAGCCTTTTTTGCAATGAATCTCGACCGTAGATGCTGTTGAAGTCCAAAGTAGCACTGGTTTGCCAGCATGGTTCTTCTTCGTACTTCCAAATTGGTTTCATTGTTATTTGTAATAAGTGAAACGAGATATGTAAATTCCTGGACGGCTTCGAAGCTGTACTGTTCGACTCTCTAGGGTTCGTCCTTGGCATATGGCCATGTATTTTGTCTTGAATTTGTTGATCCTCAGTTCCATGGCAATTGCTGCTCTTTATATTCGCTGGCATGCATCCTTTAGAGCCGCCCGAGATCTGACCGCAATGTTTATGTCATCCGCATAGGCAAGAAGTTGCACCGATTTATTAAGTATGGTGCCAGATATTTCTACGCCGGAGTCTCTTATCACTAGCGCGCCGAATATATTCAACGCCTGAATGCAAAACTAAATATTATTTCAAGTCGATTTTAAGATTTAGTATTTTTTCACCCCTGCGCTCTTAAATTTCAGGCCCCTGTGTGCACCGCACATTCTAGCCATATGAACTAGTGGTGTGTCTCAAATTCTTCAGATAACTCAGATTGAACACGCACTTTGCACCTGACCTCCGATATTACAAGCCCTACCATATTTATCAACTTTTGAGGAATATTGAGACTCCTCATCGCCTCGAAAGCTTAGACCTATAAACTGTGGCATATTACATTTATATTAATTACAGTGGCCTTATTAAGGGGGCGCGACAGTAGTACCGAAAAGGTATCCCACCGCTGCCACCAAAATGTTAAGGGGGCGCTGGCGCAGTACCGAAAAGTAACCCGTCGCTGCTCTAATGTTATAGCACCTGAGCTCGCGTATCAAAAGGTACACGATCGCTGGTTAAAACGTTCGATCGTCCGGTAGTTGACGATCGCGCTTCGAAGATCGAGACAAAGTGAAACACGCTTTGTATGTTGATGATGTTTATTGAGAATTGCAGGTGTCGTCAGTTCGACGATAAGGATCCCAGAGACATATTTCTGGTACGAGATAATGATGAAGATCCCAGAGACGTATCTCCGGTACGAGATAATGATGAAGATCCCAGAGACGTGTCTCTGGTACGAGATGATAATGAAGATCCCGGAGACGTATCTCCGGTAGAAATCACGGAGATGTGATTGCCATGACGGCGTGAGCGAATGTGTTATATGCGTCCAAAATGGGACATATTTATACCCGGTCCTGAGAGTCACGTGACGATGATGTCACCGACTTTTAGCGGGAACCGTTTCCCGCGTAAAATGTGTTCCGTGACACACTTCACGTAAGAAGGATAGGGGCGCACTTGAAAATATCGAGAGCCCAGAAATGATCCGGACGGACTATGCCGGTTTATAACAGCCTTATAACCCTGGGGCGGGTCTTTGCCACCTGCAGGACACCTCCGTCTCAGTCATGATGTCATGACTGAAGACAGATGTTTTCCAGGTTATCTTGGCTCTTCGAATACGGATCAAGTCGCCAGCCAAAGCCCGGGAGCCGAGCTGTCGCGCGCGGATTGTAACAATAATAATCAGACGAGGTTAGGGCCAATTCGTATTTAATTCACGGTCTGATCGGGTGCTACGGGCACCTCCTGTAGCACACACGTCACTGAATTGGCCTGGATAGCGGCCTGGCTCCTCATAGCTCCGTAGAATCTACGAAAATTTGTTCAGTCGTTGACCTTCCGTGGAGGAATCCGCACTGGTATTCCTCTATTTCTTTTCTGTATATTTCTACAGTTTTTCGTTAGTAAATTCGAGTTTTAAATTGCATTTTTGTATTTGCAAATTTATTCGCGTATTAGACATAATTGTATAAATTTATCTAGCGGTTAAAGGGTTAAACCATAGATCATAGGGTTTACATCAGAGAGTATATTGTATGCAAACCGTTGCAAGGTGGCAACATTGACGAGCGCGCGTGTTTGACGTTTGTTGACGACATGAAGCTAGCCGGAGACAACGCTGCCGAAGATTCTGAAAATGATGCCGTATGATATTATCTGCATTTTATTTAATATTATATTTAGTATATTTTATTATTAAGAAAACTTAGTAAAAACTACTTTTATTGATGTTGTTGGAGATGCTCTACTCTTACAAAAATTCCTAATTGAATTTGTTGAATGAACTTGAAAATCTCAAAACATTGAGGGTGTTCAACTGGGAAATCTCTAGATCGGAACCCCATCTAAAAAAACTAACAAATATAACAACTTTAAGCTTTATTTGGTCTTATATTACAATTTCAGTTATAAACTGCCATCTTTTAATCTTATCAATCTGAACGTTTTTTTTTAAACCTACAGGACGATACATCGAGTGTCGGAAGCACTTCGACCACTGATAATACATCAAGCAAGAGGAAACACCTACAATAAGAGGGACTTAAAAGGTCGCCGCGAAGATTGTGTTCTAAAGTTAACAAACTACCCTTAGATTTGTGTTAGTTAATTGAATTAAATATTGTACATAATAATTAAAATAAAAATAAAATAAATACTGTTAATTACAGATGTTACGCTAAAGAAGACCACGGACAGCCACTATTCGGTGCGCAATTTAACCATCATCTCGGTCCAGGTCAGCCTATGATATTTGCAGTCGTCGGAAGCAACCGTGTATCAATATACGAATGCCCCGAAACTAGTGGAGTCAAATTATTACAGTGTTATGCAGATCCCGATGTAATAATTTATTTTTTTAATCGGTAATATTCCAGAAATATAAAGTTTATACATTTATATCATTATATTTAGAACGATGAAAATTTCTACACATGTGCTTGGTCATATGAAGAAGAAACGGGAAATCCCATACTGGCAGTTGCCGGTTCGGCGTATCGCGTAGAATATTTAGTCCCGCCTCGTCAGGCTTGTATCAAACACTGCATAGGTCACGGCCACGCCATAAACGAAGTGAAATTTCATCCAACAAATTCGAACCTTTTATTATCGGCCAGCAAAGATCATGCACTCAGATTATGGAATATTGTGACCGATGTTTGTATCGCAATATTTGGAGGCGTCGAAGGTCACAGAGATGAGGTTTTGAGCTTAGTATGTTCGCTATTTTTATGTATTAATCAAGTGACTTTGATTAATTGTGAAGCTGCCATTTTTAGATTGGACATACTCGAAACAGAATACCGTCGTATGGAATGGATCATTCGTTGCAAAACTCTGGCGATTGATGTCATCGATGAACTTGCCATAAAACAAAGTTATATCGCTCAACATTAACCGCAGTAGCAGTGGGCCGCTTAACTCGGAAAGAGCATTTTCCGATTTTCAATCCAGAGACATTCATACAGAAATTACGCCGATTGTGTTAGATGGATGGGCTTAATTTGATATTATCAAGGCAAGGATAAATGATATAATATCCAAGGATATCTCTCGGTGATTATTACAATGTGTATTAAATTACAGTCTTGCGAAAATTCAATTGTATGCTGGAAACCGGGCCGGTTAGAAGATAAAGAATTAAAACCGGGCGATAACTCCGTGACGATTATCCACCGATTTGATTATAAGGAATGCGAAATATGGTTTATTAGATTTGCGATTGACTTTTATCAAAAGGTAAAATTTTATTATTACTTTTAAAGCATAAATGATTCAATTTATAATACGAGAATTGCATTTCAGACGATCGTACTAGGAAATCAAATCGGCAAAACTATTGTTTGGGAGCTGGACGATACTGATCCGGCATCTACTCGCGTATCCACTCTTCAGCATCCAAAGTGCATATCAGCAATTCGTCAAACGTCTTTAAGTAAAGATGGAAGTGTATTAATATGTGTTTGTGACGATGGCACAATTTGGCGATGGGACAGACAAACTTAATTAACGGATAGAATAAGAAGATAATCTCAATAAATTCATAATTTGCAACCGTCTGTTTTATTTCTTCTATTATGCTCTCTGCAATAATAAAAAAAGGCATTCATTTATTGCAGATGAATGCTGATTAAATGTTTATAAATTTGTAAGATAAACGAAGGAAGTTGCAAATCCCATGGTGAGAACGCTAGAGATTACAACTGGACTTCCGACAATCTGTCTACAATAAAATGATTATTTACACATAACTCTTAAAAAATCAGATAATCTGACGAAGCTAGTAAAAATATACAAAACAGATTAGTCAGCTATTAAATTGTGATGATCAAAGCAAAATATTCCGCTTTCCAGTAGACCAATGCTCCGCAACCTTTTCTCATCTACGGCACACCAAAATTCTTCCTAGAATTCCGCGGCACACCAAAATTCTTCCAAGAATTTCGCGGCACACCAAAAGCTAAAATATATAGGTATTAAATTTATATACACAGCCGTAGTGTGTACAAAGCACACTACGCAGTTTTCAACAGTTGGCACCAGGCGCTGGGGGACCATTGAAAAATTATTTAGTTATAATAATTATTCTATACAATATTTTGAAAAATAATTTGTCATTGTGTATGTATACATAATGAAAAATGGTAAAATTTCAAATACATTCGAGTGCCAAATTTCAAATACATTCAAATACACACCAGTGTGCCACGGCACATCGGTTGTGGAGCACTGATATAGACCACCGGGAAACAATAAAACAAATAAAATCGGGAGTTGACAATGACTATTGTGTCTTCAAAGAATATAGAGTAATTGCAACCGAAGAATTCCACGGTCATTGGGAAGAATGGGTTGTAAAACCAAAGCAACGCAGGTTGCCCATCATTTAAAATTAACAATATTGAAGAACCGCCCCTTTGACGCCAGAAGATGGCAAAGTATTGGACACTACAAATACCTTGGCAGAAGTAATTTTCATCAGAGAAGAGTTCAAGTCTTACTCTCATATCGAGACCATCTCTCCTTAACCCTTTATAGAGCAAATTAATTATTTTGAATTTTTTTTTATTTTTTATTGTTATTGACAATACTTATTGTCAATAACAATAAATTAACAAAAAAGCGTTCTCAACAAAATATTACGTTACTAAGGTTGACTTTTTTATGGGCGCTCATGGAAATATAGACCTTAAAGCGACTGGTTAATATATTATCCAATTTCAGCCTTTGCCCTATAAAGGGTAAAGCAAAGGAAACTTTGCTTCGAATCCAGTACCAAATAAATCTTTGGGAACATCTACTTCAACATTCACAACCAAAGGAATCTTTGGGAACTTTCTGCCGCTGTACCAAGAATATTTTCTTCATCAGAACAGAGATAAACCTATCGAACTGACGACGCCAGTATCTCTTCAATAAACATATGTTCTTTGACATTATCCCTTATGTATTTAACTCATACAGGTTTTACACTTCTAATTAGACTTTTTCCAAACCAAATTGGACTTTTTCCAAACCAAATTGGACATTTTTCAAACCAAATTGGACATTTTGCAAATCAAATTGGACATTTTGGTGTAGATAATATCAAGCATTCGGTGGAAGGAACTAAGCAATAATAAGGCCGAGTAGGTTTTTATAAATTCAATAAAAAAGAATGCATTAATAATATCAATATTAAATTTATTATAATAATAAGTAATAATTAAATAATATATAAAATACTAATATTCATAAAAAAAATACATATTTATATCGTTAAAACGTTTAAAGTCATAAATAACTATGTTTAGAGATAATACAGTCGATCTGTAATTTTTTTAACGATTGATTTGATTCTCGTGTATAACCGTTATATTCAATGCCGACAATATGTTGTTGCCGAAAACAATATTATCATCAACGTCTGCGATCAGAAATCTCTGCTCCGTGTATTTACCAAAGATGATCAATTTCATTTTTACAAATCCCAATATTTCCATGATTCCGCCTGAATAATTTTTTAAATCCACTCGTCGCGGGGTAATCGCTTTCTTTATATACATCGACGTCGGTAGTTTTTGCAACAGTCTCGGATGCACGATGGAAACTTGTAGTCTTGTGTCGATTAATATAGAGCAGAATATTCCGCCGATTGTTCCTTGCATGTTGAACCTCATAACGCCCATTTCCGGATTCGATTTGATACTGACGTCGTTTCCGATTGAACCTTTTGGATAAAATATATTTTTATCTTTGGTCTGCGGAATGACTTTTCCCAAGCAATATGATGTGTAACAATGTACTTTATCTGGTAATTGATATTCGTCGTCGTCGTTCATTATTTTTTGGCATTTAAAAAATTTCACATATCCAGACGCTTCTTGAGCAGCGATGAGCGCCGTTTTTAATGAAATATCAGCTCCGAGCAGGGCGACCTCAGTTTTTACTTTATAATCTCTAAGACCGTGCACAAAATTGAGAACTTTAAATTGTTCCAACGTTGATCCTGATCCTACTGTCAGTGATAAGTTACACAGATTGACTATGTTAGTGGCATATGCGACCAAATCCTCGTTATCCTTTTGTTTTCTATCCGAAAGCAATTTGAAGTTTGCTTGTGGAGTCACATACATGCGAAACTTTTCAGTGAGCTTTTCTTTCAACGTGCTATAATTTTGTCTGAAATTAGGTGGGAGACTCACCGCATATGCGAAAGCTGATCCTTTTAAGATACCCATTAGAAGGTGCATCCTTTGATATTCATTGTATTTATTAATTGTCATGGATTCAAATTTATTTATGAATTTTTCCCATGATGTTGTCCCGTAATAAACCGGGAGAGTTGCTGCAAAATACGCCTCGTCGAACAATCTCCTCTGAAGATCGAGTAATTGTATTTCTACGGGGATTTCGGGATCCATTTGGGCAAAATTTCAATAAAAATACTTGAACAAAATGTACTAATGATGTGCGTGTAGGTATTTTTAATTGTAGAGTTGCCACATTAAATATTTCATATCATAATATTGGAGTGATCATATTTTCAAATATTCATAATCCCTAACTCTAATGTAAATAATAATATAATATAAAAAAACAGTGGAAATAATTATGTATTTAAAAAAAATAGAGTTATCACCATAAGACCTAAAGAAGTACAAACCCCAAATGATTATGAGTGGCATGAGGAGTGGAGAAGGAGGAGCTACTCCATCTGTACCAAAATGCTGGCTCCCAGAAAGATACATGTGCAGCTACTCAGATCTAAAAGTCTGAGAATGAATCAAAATGTATACTACAATATTCTGGCTACTATATTCAAGCCTTGGATCAAAAAGTTGCCACAAGAAGACCATCCATGTTCCAATAAGAATCTGCACCATCACAAACAGCTAGAAAAACTCAGAAGTGGTTCGAGGATAACTGTTTTGACCATCTTATCCCTGATACGTGACACCGTAACTATATGGCCTCCTTCACGACTGTATGCTAAGGGCCCCGATGCCTTGCATCGTTTTGCCTTACGGTAATTACGCGCCTGAACCCATGGATCATGGGGTGCGGAACAGTCAGGGTATATGGTTTGATATATGACCTTTAGGGTAGCCATCTGAAAACATGCCATAGCTGATATTATTTATTTTTTTATTTAATTTAGGGAATACTACTAAATTATTAATTATTTTTGTTACGAAAGAAAATTAAATGATAAAAAAAAATTGTTTTGAGAGCCGAACTTGAGGCCCCCTGAATTAATGAGGCCCCAGGTGTGCGCCCTATGTGTCTAATTAAGAAAATCTGTCAGGTGTTTTATGATCTATATCCTTGGGTTATAAAAAGAGGCTTTGATTAATGTTGAAGATGGCTTCATTGAATAAGATCCATCTAAAATGCATTACTTTTTTCATGTACTTGATATGCCTTTGAAATGTGGTGCTGGCGACGTTTGCTAAGAATACCATGGACCGCTAAACGCACAAACGTGTCCGTTTTAAAAGAAATATGGGAACCAAAGAAGACCGACTTTCGACCATATGTCTCAAAGGCATTCTTCTTCGAGTCACCTTGGCATCGTCACCAGAAGAAACAACAGCCTGGAGAAGCTCGTCGCGCTTGGAAACGTACAAGGACGCAGGGGAAGGGGCAGGGCGCCCACCTGCTGGAGCGACCAAGTGAAGTCCTCCACAGGCTTCACCGTAGTAGTTGCGAGGCGAGATGCAGAATGCAGAGAATCCTGTAGAGACAAAATCAAGAATTTTCGGAACGAGAATGATCATGATCCTCAGATATGAGGGTGCCTACCAAAGAAGAAGTACTTGATATTTTTAATAAATGTTTAAAATTATAATTCTGATCTCATTATAACGGATGTTTTTTGATTTTTCCATCCCACTTCTATTCGGTCCACAACGAAAAAATGGGCTAATTTTAAAATCTAGCTAGTCGATAATCGATAGATAGAATTTTGGATTTTAGGAATATGGAGGATTTTAGATATTCTGTCTTTAAAATAACAGAACCAAAGAAATATCAATTGTTACTAGAAAATATTTGATATAACTTTCATTTTAATGCACCCAACCTTCTCTTCAGCCTCTCCCACTGTGGTACTCACCCAGTCAGTAGCTTTTAGTTGTAATTTTCCTCAATGCTTTGAATCTGGTCTGCTCATTGCAACTGCTGAGTTTCTAGGCTGATAAACTTATGTTATTCCATCCAGCACAGCTCGTACCTGGTGAACTGCCAGTCTCCTGGTGGACCTATCTTCTTTTAAACTAATTCTACCTATTTTTTGTAGAAATCTTTTCAGTCTGTCGAGTCTTCACTATGAAGTCTACTTGATCAGTTGTTTTTGACTATTTAATCAGTCAGAAGATCTTTAAGTTAATAAAACTTGTAAGCCTATATAATAAACCTGTGACCCGCCACATAATTTAATAAAAAAAAATATCAAATTTGACCCACTTGGGAAAAAGGTTCGCCAACCCTGCCCTATAACCTCACATTCCTAGACCACGATGACGCAACGACATATATCATCTTGTTTTAAGATGAAATGAAAAATTAAAGAAATTAATTATGTATAAATTATTTTTTAGGTTAGGTTAGGAGTTGAGGTCAAATTGAATAAAAACATTTTTTTTTACATTTCGAATTTGTACATTTGTTTACAACTAAAACTAAGTTTTCGATTTATAAATACATTGTTTGGTTGCTGAAATTATCTAATTAAAAAAATGGTATTCAATCTATTTTATAATAAAAAATTAAGCTTTTTTTATTTTTTTAAAATAGAACATTAATACCATAATGTTTCTACATCATAATAAATAATATAATTATTCTCAATTCATTTTAAAGACATTTTTTCTTCTATTTTTTCTATTTGATATTCGAGTAAATGTGGATTTTTCCTAGACTTTTGAGGGACGTGTAGATCAAATACTCCATAATATTTTAAAATGTTACCTGAAACGAGATAAAACATAATTATATTAATGTTATAAACCGACCATCGTCCGTCCGTATCATTTCTGGGTTCTGGATATTCTCGAGTGCTCCTATCCTTCTTAGGTAAAGCGTGGCAAGGAACACATTTTACGTGGAAACCGGTTCCTGCTAAAAGCCAGTGACGTCACCGTCGCGTGACTCACAGTAGCGGCTCTAAATATACGCGACTTTAAATTCATCCACGCACATTCGCTCATGCCGCATGGCAGTCACATCTCCGTTATTTCTCTTGTACCAGAGATATGTCTCTAGGATCTTATCATCGTCTACTCGTACCAAAGGAATCTTTGGGATCTTTATCATCATCTACTCGTACCGGAGATTCATCTCTGGGATCTTATACACCCATCATTCAACTGACGACACCTGTATTTCTCAACAAACATCTATCTATAATACGAAAACGTATTTCCCTTATCATCCCTTAACATTAATAAAGCCGGTTCAAATTTCAGACTAATTATATATTCTAATAGATCAATGGACAAATTTAAAAAACTTACGAACTACATCCTCCGATATTCCAAATCTCTTCGCTGTGATGTTTACTGAGAGACGAGGATGTGTCTTGTGGTCACTGATTAGTTGCAGTAATCCACGGGTTGTTATAAAACCAGGTTTAACAGTATCAGGTTCTTTAAAACCAAATTCATAATCTATAGGAGGCTTTTTGTCGATAGGAAGCGGTTTATTTGGATTATAACGTGATGAAATGAATTTTCCCTTAAAAAAAATACATAATTATGATTATTCATATCAATTCTAATTAGACTAGATTAATTTAATATACAACATTTAATAAAAATGTTTATTCATTAAATAGAATCACTATCTTAGACTTTAATATTATGATTAAAATATTTACTTACTTTTGCGTCTGGATCTGTTGAAGATACGAAAATATCCTTCAGTCTATTGTCTAAAGATGGATCTTTTTTAGCTAATTGTTCTACAATTTCAGGATTTTCTGAAAAGAATACAAAAAAAAATGATACATTACAAGTATTTTACAATTATTACCTATAAGCGAGTTTACCCATTGATGATAATTAAACTTATATAATTAGTGAGGAGAATGAATTGATTTTCAATAAAAATGTAACTATTTTGTTTTCAATATGATACGTGTTTCTATCTAATAATTTATTTTGATTTGTATATACATAGATTTACTTACCCTTAAGTATGTTTTCGAGGTGCTGGACATCGGCGCTGTATTTGGGCGAACGCCGAGGCTCGGACTTCGCTAGCAGCCGTTCGGCTCGATTGGCTACATTAAATGTACGCACCGGCCGCAACACTGACGACCAAATCTTGCCCATAGCCCTTTGCCTTCGCCCTACACTTTAGCCGATTACTAGGTTAAGGACAAACGTCAAACGATTGCAAATGTCATATCAAAACAATCCAAATTACGAGCATTGATTCAACACAATGAATTCAGATTAGGAAATTGTTATCATCGTTTTTTATACATTAAATAACGCTAAAATACAACTAAGCAGAAGATATTTACAAAAAAGTAAATAATATAACAGGTTATATTTGAATATTTGAAAGTTATATTTGAAAGTTTTTAAAAATCATATAAAAATTCAGACTACAAAAAATACTGCATTTCATACATATAAATATAATTTAGATATTAAAAAATATTTCACAAGTTATCGTAATAGTATCAGTTTACTAGACCAACGTATTAGAATCTTGACAGAATAAAAAAATATATTTTCTAATTTATTACTATTATATATTAATCGTTGAAATAATAATTATTATTTTTAGAGGATATATTAAGATACAAATATCTTAGTATCATCGACTCTAATACGTAATTATTTTTTTTAATAAATACTGCCAATTTTTTTTTATATATATTAATTTTAAACATCTCTAAAATAAACATTTAAATAATTTAATATTGTTTATTTGTAGATTATCACATTTATTTTATAATTTAGTCTGCGTTGGTTTTGCTGAGCGTGTTCGCAAACGTTGTATACTGCGTGCTCGCGAGCGCGGCTGAGGAATGTGGCAGTCGGGCAAGATGGCCGGGCGGGCTGCAGCCGGGGCCGCGCCTCCGCCCCCGCGCCGCCTGCCAGCGGTGAGTGCCCCGCAAGCGTCTGCGCCTCGCCCCCCCCTTGTCCGCCCCTCTGCAGTGCTTCGCGGTTTCGCTCTCCATCACAAAGACGAATTCCTCACCAGAATCGTACAGAATGCGGTTAAACAGACGTCACTTTCATAAACAATTTTTGCATTCATATTATCGTGGCTCCTCCAAATGGATAAAATCACAATTCAATTTTTTGACAATGGACAGCTTGTCATAATATATGAAATTCCATTACTGACCCAAGAATGTGCACTGCCCTAAAAAAGCGTTCAATCGTACTGCAAAATCTTCAATATCTTCGTTTGATCACATAACTTACTTAGTTATTGTCGTAAACAAATAAATATATATCGCCGTTGATTATTTTCATCAATCTTAATACGATACAACTCATATGTAATCATTTACTATATTTTTGTTTTTGTCTTCAGATGCAGTAATGCAGAACTTCGCGTATGTGTCTCCGAGGTGATAATTTAATGGTTATCCGTGATACCGGTTTGCGTTCATAAAATTTGAATGCGTATCGCGATCGGTAAACTCGCAGTGTATTGAGATTTATAAAAATTGTGTTTAAATTAACTCTGTAGACAAGCATAAGAGTGCGAATAGTGATTTGTGTGTGCGACGACAAGTAATGGGGTGAAACAAGGGCCATGAACCCAGGCGTGCCGCCGCCGATCAGTAAAACAGCCGCTCGATCCTCCGGATACCATCAAAAAGCTTTAGCGGAAATCCGTAATTCCCTATTGCCCTTTGCTAATAGTACGGAGCGTGAAGGCGGCTCTTCCGCCGCTAGCACTGTCAGTTCGGGGGTCAGTTCCGCCTCCGGAGATTACAGCTTCCGTAACTCACTCGGACAACTTCTCGCTCAGGGATTTGAAGAGGTAATATTTTAATTAATCCATAATCGCTATCGCCGTATCTTACATTGTAATTATCGATATGTTTCCGATTTCAGGATATTGCGTTTCGAGCTTTAAAGAATGCAAACGGAAGGGTCGACACCGCATTGGATATTTTATCAAAACAAGATCCTTTAAATGGCCTACGAAAAGGGACCACTTTGAGTCCATTGAGCTCCAAACTAATCAGAAAACCGAGCCTAGAGAGGGAATTAAATCTCCACCGAGGCAGTCCGGCCTTAGATTCGGGCGCCGGAAGCTCCCGGTCGGACAGTCCGAGGCTCGCCGATTTATCTCACCACGAAAAATTAACGAGACAATACTCTCCATCTAGTTTTGGTGAAACTCCGCCTCCCCCGCCGCCAAGATGTACGTCCACGCCTCCGCCCCCGCCGCCGCCGCATTTAGTTATTCCATCCGTTCAGCACATGTTGAAGCGGATGTCGCCAGCCCCTCCGGTCCCTCCGGCTCGCGGTGCAAGTCCCGTGGCTTCCGGAATAGGCGGCGTATCTCAATCAACGTCTGGGCGTCAACCGATGATTGTCCAAAACGGCCCCCAAGCTCAACAGCAGCTGTCTCAGCAAATGCAAGCACTGAGTATTTTTCCGGGGAATTTGAACGGAGCCGAACTGCCACCGCCCTATCCTTTATCCAATTGTCCGCCACCCCCTCCTTCCTATTCCGTATCGATCCAAAATCGGCAGAGTCCTACGCAATCGCAGCAGGACTATCGCAAGAGCCCGTCGTCTGGGATTTATTCGGGAGCGACGTCGGCCGGTTCGCCTAGTCCTATTACCGTGTCGCAATCAATGGGCACTTCTTCGTCTATGGCCAGACCTACGCCTTTACAAGCGTGGGGAGCTCGCCAAGCGAAGACACAACCGCCCATCATAATGCAATCGGTCAAGAGTACCCAGGTTCAAAAGCCGATTCTACAAACTGCGATAGCACCTATAGCCCCTCAGCCCACCAGCACCACTCCGACCACTCCACCTCCCCCTCCTTCCTACGCCAGTTCAATACAGCAAAAGCAACAGAATCAAGCTGCCGTTATAAATCATAAACCTCCATCTCCGAATGCATCGAGTGCAATGTCAAATTTACCCGTGACGGCTTCGAGTCCGGTGATTCCGACGACGGAGCCTCCGAGCTACGCCATCACGATGCAAGCGCTAGCCGCGCAAAGAGGAATTCACCATCAGCTACCTCCGCCTCCTTATGGAAATCAAGAAGACATGATCACCCATTCGTCCATGCAGAACAAATTTTCTATAAACACCGACTCGAGATCGGAAAGTCCGCACAGCGCATCGTCTAACGATGGACACTGTCAAAATTCGTCGCAGTACCCGTGTTCGTCGGCCAACGATCCGAATACTCCGCCGTTACCTCCGACTTCCTCTACCACTGTTTCAAATAAATACTCGCCGGTGAACGGAACAAACGATCGCAGGTCAAATTTAACCCAATGTAAAAAAATACGACACCAATCTCCCATTCCCGAGAGAAAACACATGACCAAAGAAAAGGAAGACGAACGCAGAGATACTAAAGTGAGAAACTATTCGCCGCAGGCGTTTAAATTCTTCATGGAACAGCACGTGGAGAACGTTGTGAAATCGTATAAACAGCGCATGTTCCGAAGGATGCAGTTGGAGAAAGAAATGACAAAGATCGGCCTGAGCGCCGAGGCCCAATATCAAATGAGGAAAATGTTGTCGCAGAAGGAATCAAATTATATTCGTTTAAAACGCGCCAAAATGGACAAGTCGATGTTTACAAAGATCAAACCGATCGGCGTGGGCGCATTCGGCGAAGTGACGCTGGTACGTAAAATCGATACGAACCATCTGTACGCCATGAAAACTTTGCGTAAAGCCGACGTCCTGAAAAGGAATCAGGTGGCTCACGTAAAGGCCGAGAGGGACATATTAGCCGAAGCCGATAACGAATGGGTCGTCAAATTGTATTACAGCTTTCAGAATAAAGACAATCTTTATTTCGTGATGGATTATATACCGGGCGGCGATCTTATGTCGCTGCTAATCAAAGAAGAAATATTCAAGGAACCGCTCGCAAGGTTTTATATTGCGGAATTGACTTGTGCGGTAGAGAGCGTGCACAAAATGGGATTCATCCACAGGGACATCAAGCCCGACAACATTTTGATCGATCGCGACGGACATATCAAGCTCACCGACTTCGGTCTATGCACGGGATTCAGGTGGACGCACAACTCCAAGTATTATCAAAGAAATGGTAAGATTCGGAAACGGTTTTATATACATATATATATATTGTTTCTCTATTAATTTATGCGACTGATTTAGGTGAACACGGAAGGCAGGACTCGATGGAGCCCGAGGGAGAGTGGCGCGAGGGCGAGTGTCGTTGTAGACAGCTCAAACCTTTAGAGAGGCGAAGGAAGCGAGAGCATCAACGGTGTCTGGCGCACTCGTTAGTCGGCACGCCCAATTACATAGCGCCGGAAGTTCTGCAGCGCACGGGCTATTCGCAACTGTGCGATTGGTGGTCCGTCGGCGTTATTCTCTACGAGATGCTCGTAGGACAGCCACCGTTTCATGCTTCGACGCCGGCTGAAACACAATATAAAGTATGATCCGTATAATCATGTATCAAGTCGTATATAATTTCCGTTTTATTTAATTATGGAAGAAGGTAATAATCAGATCTGAAGAATGAGGAACGTGTGCTAGAATTGATGTTCTCTGAATGCTATCGCTCGTCATTATGAAGTAATCCCCGTTCATTGCAGAGGAGACGTTCTGGATTTGATCGCGATAAGCAAAATTTCGCAATCAATTCGGAAAACCTGTCGATTATCGCTTTAATTGCTGTTGTCACACCGGAGTGACAACTGCTTACTAACCGCATACGCTAGCTATTCATGTTGAAAACTTTGTTATTTGGATAAGAATGTGTAAGAACCCGGACAAAATACATGCCCATATGCCATCGACAAGTCCTTGAACTCCTGAGAGTCGAAGAGTACAGCTTCAAGACCGTTCTGGAATTTATTTATCTTCGCTCACTTATTACAAATAATAATGAAACCAACTTGGAAGTACAAAGAAGAACTATGCCGGCAAATCGATGCTACTTTAGACTTCAACAGCAGCGACAGTTGAGATTCCTCTCAAGGAAGACAAAAGTTAAGCTCGAAATGACCCTCATCAAGCCTGTCCTAGCATACGGGTCTGAATGTTGAGCTTTGACAAAACAAAACGACTGGATATCCTAGAGAGAGGTTTCCGAGATGGATATTTGGAGCCGTATTCGATGACGGGGAATGATGTGTCCGAAGCAACGAAGAGCTGTACCGACTACACAAGGTCTGGTCACAGCTGTCGACAGAGTGGCCAGACTCCAGTGGGCTGGTCACGTGTCAAAGATGCGGGACAGTCAGCTGGCGAAAGGGCTTATGGTTAACAAGCTTTCCTCTCACCAGAGAAAAGGAAGACAAAGACTGAAGTGGTTGGACCATGTACAGAGGGACACTGCATCTCTGAAACTGACCTGAAGATGAAGCGACGTTTGCAAAATTATTCGTATACAATTACGCTTCACCGTACTCATTTTTCGTCGTTTTTCTCTGACAACTCCACGCAACTATTGCGGGAAAAAAATTGATCTTTTCTGATATATGGTGGTTCGACGTTCTATGAGATATGGTGGAGATGAATCTAAAATCTCTCCATTAGTGGATTAGTAGAGACTCTTGGGTCAACTCCTTCATCCGTGTATCGGCATACGTTAGCGATATAGAAAGTTTTGATGTTAGGGGCAATGTTACGAGGGACGAGTAGTGGATAATTTATGGCACCATGAGGAGGTCTGAGTTGGATTGCATCCAGAAAAAGTAATGTGCGTGTGGTGGGATTTTAATGGGATCGTTCATTTAGAATTGCTGCCAAAGAATGAAACGATTCATGCAAATGTTTATTGTCCGCAATTAGACAGATTGAAGACGAGACTCGATCACGCTCTTCTTATTATCATTTGTTTCCCGTTCTACAACTGTTTTTTGACACTTGAATGACACTATCGATACATTAACACCTTCGATGATTCCGGAAATGGCTATAAGACTAATCTCTTTGATATGAAGAAGACCCCGAATGGGGTCTTTGCCACCTGGAGAACACTGCGCAATCTTCACCGGTTCTGGGCTTTTTCTATCCATCTGCCAAGCACCAGTAGAGGCGAGTCTGCCTCAACCCTGAGGCCAGAACTGTGATGATTGCCCTTCAGGTCCACTAGGCTCTTTGAAAACGGATCGGGTCATCAGTCTTAAGCCCAGAACCGAGCTGTCCACGGGCGTTAGGGCCGATTCGTATTTTATTTATGATCTGATCGGTTGCTACGGGCACCTTCCGTGGATAGAGGCATATAGTCCTCGTAGTTTCTAGTAGAATCTACGGAATCATGATAGCCTTGGTCCATAGGTTTTAAGATGTTTTAAGATAATAATATTTATTGTAGTTCACAGCGGAAATTATTTTACGACTTGTTCCATTTTTTTTTTTTGTATGTCGCCGTATAATTTTGTATTTATTTTTTATTTTTTAGGTAATCAATTGGAAAACCACTCTTCATATACCGAAAAATGCGAAACTATCACGTGAAAGTACCGATCTAATACTCAATCTGTGTTCGGGGGCCGAGAGTAGGCTGGGCAAGGACGCGAACGAAGTCAAGTCGCACGCCTTCTTCAAAAAAATCGATTTTGAAAAGGGACTGCGGCGACAGGAACCGCCTTACATACCCTCGATACAGAATCCCACTGACACGTCCAACTTCGATCCCATAGATCCCGACAAATTGAGAAATTCGGGCAGCTCCGACTCGAACAAGTCCGACAACGAAATACTCGACAACGGCAAGACGTTCCACGGATTTTTCGAGTTCACGTTCAGGAGATTTTTCGTCGACGGCGGGCCCGAATACGCCAATAGAATCAGTTTGGACGATAACGAAAATCAAGGACCAGTTTATGTTTAAAAATATTGAAAGATTACGCGGATAAATTTTTTTTGTCCATTTTTTTTGTTTGTTTATTAGTGACGAATTTCAGAGATCTGGTTTCTATAAGTTTAAAAAATGTGATTGGCTATTATTTTAACAATGGTGTTTAGTGGCTGTGTATATTTAATGATTGTCATTTATTAATGTGAAAGCTTTAATGTGCTCGATCATTCACCTATTTATTTTTATAGACGTATGGACTATGAGTTCAATTAGTAATTATTTGAAGTGATTGTTATTTAGCTTATACATATATATAAATATATATATATATATAATATTGTAATATTCTCACATGGTGCCTTTCTGCGTAATATGAATGATTATTCATCCGAAATATTTACTCGTAAAAACAGTGGTGTGGCTATTGACTGATAATCGTCTATTATGATGCAGATTTTTGTTCCGTTAAGATGCTCTCAACTCTTATGGGTTGTAATTAGGTTGTACCATATGAAATTGCCGGATATTTTTATCACGTTCATTCGTTTTGCTCGATCTAACGGTCGTAAAATGATGAGCAATCGAATCCGATTGATTTTTTAATTTTTTTCTTGTAATCCTTTGAAAAATGCCGGAATAAAAAATTGTGCCATTAAATGGTAAAATGGAAATGTGCCAAAAATTCCCAAATATTATTTATTGATTGTATGACGCGCCAATTATGCTACACAGTCAAGTCTGCTATAGCGCTTCCTGTTGTAGAGCAGCGTGTGCGACGCTCCCTTCTATAGTGCTTCCTTCTGGATCGCCGCTTTCTACAAAACGAGCTGAAAATAGAACAAATCGTTTAAAATATGCGATTGGAAAATATCTTTGATGTGTTGATTTCGTTCAATTTACGAAATACAATTAAAAAACTTAACCCCAAATTTTGTATGGCTGCATAGTCTTCTATAGAGCGAGTTTCTATAGCGTTGTTCCCATCTCGGTGTTATAAGAGAGTTGATTCATATTTTTTTTACTTAAAAGCATTATGTGAGGCCCGTGCCATCCTCTGTGCCTTATCTACTATGGTCACACCGGTGTGACAACGTGCTGGAAGCTTTGTGATGTAGTTATTTGGATTGGAATGTGTTCATTCGATTCATTTAACATAATTATATATATTTCTCTAGCGGTTAAGAGTCAGATCACGTACCAGGTGATTGTTGTAACTCTCGTTTTAACTTCCGATTGTACGTAAACTCTTGTTAATTTGTTATTAAAATCGATTTTCACGATTCGTCTCTCGATGGCTCTCCAGCTAGCAGAACTATTCCTGATTGTGTGAACTCGGCTAACGATATAATGCATCTTCATGTGGTACGACCTAATAAATTGCTTCATTACATTAATATTAAACACGAATTAACGTAATCGTAATGCGCATTTTTATTTGTATTATATAATTTATTGTAACGGAGGGCTTTTGTGTTGTACGTCGTCCGATCGATCGGTTGCACCACTGCTCGCTGAACCGGATACGCTCTGACAATCTACCGATTCACGGGAAAAATTATTCAAATGTAAAATTTATTTAAAAAAAAAATAGGCCGATTTACGATCGATTCGTCATTGAAGTACGCATTCATCGACGATCGAATAAAATTAATATTTACGTCTCCGACAGTCATACGATAGCACGATCGGATATAATATTAGTTAAGCTTTTTTTTTTTTAATGATTAACATACGTTTAATATTAACACGAATCAATTTTGTCGACGTTCTCTTCGTAAACGGCTGGTCCATTGTGCATCAACATTATTGTATGTATTTTATTTATAAATTTATTATCGGATTATGAAACGATTTGTGCAAATTTTTAATTCATTAAATATATATATATATATATGAATATATATATATATTGTAAATAGATTAACTGCCAATTTTGTACATATATAATATATTTTATACTTATTTATTTTTTTTTGTCACTATATTGTGCGTGGCGCCGAAAGAGAAGGGGCGCATAAATGGAATGAATGAATAGCAATTTATAAAGTGAAATACGTTTGTTAATCGAGATTGCACATATAAATATGAATCGTGCCATTTTGAAAAAAACTGTTTTATTTGTAAAATTAAAAATGTCGTATATATATATTAATTTTTATGACGGTATATAGATATTTTTGAGGATTTATTATCTCTTGTTTTTTTTTTTTTTTGTTAGACTCGTTCAAAATTCAAATTCGACGGTGCAATATAGACAATTTATATAATTTATTACTAACAATTTTGTTTTATATTTGAATTAATCCTAACCCCACGATCGTTTATACTAATTACGTATATTGTGCGCCTTTAATTTTCCGTTCGATTGTTCATATATTTAGGTTGGTCCGTGTGTCGTAACAGAAAACTATTTTTAGAATACATTTTTGTAATAATCTTGCGGTTTCGACTGGAAGAACCAAAGAAGAAAAGACTTCTTTTTTAGTTCGATTTTTCAGATGATCGATGATCAGAACAGAAATCAAACCCTACCCAATTCAGACTTCTGGCTAAGATCGGTCTTACTCCGTTTATTTAACTATCACGATACTTATACTATAAGTCAAAGCTTTAGCCGGTTTTAAAGGCTCGTAGTAAATTATGCCTTAAAATCCCACTGGACACAGTATCGTTGTTTTATTGGTGAAGATATGGTCAAGTAGTAGTCGGATGGAGTAAGGTCTAGTGATTAGCTCTTGCATTTTTTCGCATCGCAATCATCGAGTCTCACCAATCGTCGACAATATACTTCAGACGTTATTGTTTCACTGAGTTTCAAAAGTGAAAAGTAAGGTTGATCCTGGTTTCGGGATCGGAATGAGTGATTCATTTTTAAAACCTGTTGTTTTTTCGATTAACATTGTCGTATACTATCCACTTCTCGTCTCCTTGCCATCTATTGCAAGTTGTTATAAAAAAGGTGGGTTCGTTGTCGTGATACGATAAAGAACTGCGATTCTTTGTTGGAGGGGGATAGTTCTTGCGGCATCAAAAGCCCTTCCTGTTCACTTTTCCGATCCGATTTAAAAAAAACTGCATTATAGACAGGGATTATCCGAGTTTCTGGTTTTATTCGTCGAAGGTTCGTTCAGATGTAAGCGGGGATTTTAATTTGTCTTAAGGAAAAATCCTTCAGGCTCGCTTTACCCAATTTGAAGATTGAAGGAATTCCTAGTCCACCTAATAGTCTCCGTTTTTCATCTCGTCGTCAAATTGTCCAAAAACGGCTGCTCTATTTAGTGAGCCTTTTTCAAGAAACGAACTGAAGCTTCCGATAGGACCTAAAATCCCTCAAGCTTCCTAGAGCATGCATCGATAAGATCTACCGAGAGTAATTTCTTAAAGATCTAATATTAGTCACTAGTTATTCAAGTAAATTTTAAAAAAATACCCCATCGGAATAGAAAGGTTAATGATTTATTTATTAATTATTAATATAAAATATAAATTCCATCATTATTTGAAAAATCTGTACATTTCTGTTTAATTTCTGATATCCGGTTCGTAAAATTCAGTGTCTCGACTTGAAATATTCGGCAAGTCCCTTTTCACCTCCTCGGCATTTACGAGCGTTGTAATGACCTGAAAAGATGGTGACCTGATGACGATTAAATTTATTCTTCTGTGTTTTTTGATAGGAACACTTTGATTTATGATTAAGTGCGAGGGCATTTTTTTTTCAATGGATCCTTTAATCTATCCAGCTCCAGTAATAGATCTGTGCCGTTTGCTCTGCAGACTCAGAGTACGACAGTGGCAGTGTTTTTGGTGTTAAAACCGGCTTAGGCGTTGTTTTCGGCACCTGACGGAAACATCTGAAACCATCTCTGCGAAGTCTGAACCTCCGAAACAAAACAGCTAATAAATAAATAAATATTTTAAGTCGTAAAATGCGTTTTTGAGAATGTCTGTTATCGGTATAACTCCGGACCAACCTATATTATTACGCCGATCTGATATTATATAATATCTAGTCCGATTGTTCTTCAATTTCAATGATGCCGGATATTACGAACGCAATTCTCTGACGATAAAGACCTTTCCCACCGATTTTCGTTTCTATTAATCTCTTCGTAACGTTATTACACCCTATTAAGGTCTTTACGGTATAATTCAACGTCGTCGTGAAATCTATTTTATTATATATGTAATTTTTATTGCCGAGTTGTAAAACGTTTCTGATATCAGAATATATTTTATATGATAAATTTTAACGACAACCAGTGCTCCGTTCATATACGCCTTATTAGATTATAAAAAGAAAAATATATATATATTTACGATAGAATCTTCTGACTGAGACTGAAATCTGTGTACTTTCATGGACGTTTTTATTTCTAAATTTCGGGACGGCATTCGGTTCTCTTTCGTTCGATAATAAATCCGCATATTTAATTTAAAACGATTTACGAATGCAATACTAATAATTGTTTTTAATCGCATTATGTACTATTTATAATATGAATATGTGTTCCATGTTGTGCCTATTTGTTATACGCTGATAAGGAAAGTCAAATTAATGGATGTCTTCCTGTTTATATTAGACGTAGTGCCCGATATAAGGATAATTATATTATTTAATTAAGTCAACTATCAAGTGTATATATTGTAAAAAAATATTTTATTACTCCGAAAAATGATGAATGTTGTGAAAAATCTACAGATTGGTGTAACACGGTATGGTCGTAAATAAAAATAAAATTGGAAAAGTATCTTGTCGATATATTCTTTTTTATTAACTTTAACAAATATAATTTCTCCCGTCACGTCGCTATATATAATAAAATAGATTTTATCTTTATTGTTTAACAATAATTGTCGTTTGATACATATAAATTTTTCAAGTGCTCTCTCGGCGCTTATTAATCGTTAATTATTTAATATTCTCATGCCCGTAAATAAATAATATATACTCGTGTTATTCAACGATATAATCTACCCTGTAATTGTTATACTATGTACGTTGAAAACTAACATGTGCTATCTATTTCATTATTTTTTGGCAAAAAAAACACAAATCGGCGCCTTATTTGTCCGATTCGATCTTGACGTCCTTCTTGTTTCCGCCCATGTAGTGATAATTGATGAACCGGGAGCCCTGCGTCAGTTGGGCGCCTTCGTTCGTGATGTGGCACGCCAACAACAATAAATTCCTAGGCTGGACTTTCCACGCGAATCGCATGAAACACAGCGAGTACAGACACAACGCTGAAAAAAATATTATTTTAATCACACGCATATTAATTGATATATATCATGGTTAATTATTAATACCGAATGTCATTTTTCCGCTGATCATGTTCGGATCTTTATTTATATCGGCTATCGCAGCGAGCGGGATGCCCCAGTTGGCGACGGGGCCCCAAAAATGTGTGCTGAAACATATCGAAACATTTTAAACGACGGATCAATTTAAAAGAATTAAACGGCGCCGTATACGAATTGAATCGTTTTTTTATCACGTTAATTTATTTCGTATCAATTTAAATTAAATGGTGTTTCGTAAGACGTATTTATGTTGTGAAGATGCTTATCAGCCCGGTGATAAGTAAAAGTGGCCAATCGGTAATCGCACTTAATTGCTGTGTAAACATTTACGTTTGTTATATCACATTTTTATGACTTTATTGCCGAATATCGACGGCTTTCGTGTATCCATCGACGGTTACTTAATTTAATCATATGTTTATTTATTTAAATTATGCTAGTTTGTAGTTCGTACGGGGGTTATTGACGCTGTTGATCGAATCAAGGACGTGATCGATGACAGCTGAGTCTGTGTTTACCGTCGCGAATGGGTTAATATACCTGCATAGGTATTGGCGGAATTCGGGACTTTTTAGCTGCTGCGCCAGGCGCCCTATCGGTGAAGCCATGGCCGAGCTCGTCCGACAGCGACAGCCAACTGACCGATTCCACTTTCATCTCGTCCTCAATTTTGTCGATTTGGTCCTAATCCGCCGTACGTCGGCCCGGTTGTGATGTCAGACAAAAGTCAATGTCATACGCTTATATTTAGGTTACATGACATTAATTGCCAAATGTATGCGTCGCAAACGCAGTACGTTCGTCGAGATTAATTTTTCGTTGTGTTTGGCATGTTTTAAGCATTTTTGGTGGCTAAACATTTTTTGGCACGGTGAGTCGGTTATTCATTTTTGTTCACATTTTGTAACGTGAATTTTTTACTTGAAAATAAAATACGGTTAACCCTCCTATTACGCTCTCTGCTATAGAGCGACAATGTCGCTGAATTTTCAAGGTCAAAATAGAATTAAAAAATCTAACCCTATATATTGTACGGGTGTTTAGTCTTCTATATGGCGGGTTTCTATAGCGTAGTATCTCAGCGAAAGTAGATTACATCACATTTGATTAATAGCGGATTTATCCCTAGGCGCGCGCCTCGGACCTCCAAAATTCATGGGGTCTCAAAGTTCAGCCAAAATATGCACTGCCTGTTCCGCAGACCATAGTGTACATTCCTATTGGTATTTGATTTTTTATTATGAATTAAATGCATGACAAGCTTTGGGAGCCATTGTGTCAGACTCGTAGCTACCTATGGAAAGCGATGAATGACATCGAGGCCCTTGTCATTTATTGGCATTCGGGGGCCCCCCGATTTTTTCCAAAATAAATATGTAACGTAAGAAGTTTATTTTTGTTTCTCTTTCTATCTTTTTAAATAGAGTGGTGCGAAAATAAATATCCTTCCAAAATATTTGGAAAATATACATATTGATCAAAAAATATTTAAAAAAAAATGGTTTAAATAAATTTCAAGACTTTAAGATGGCAAATTAAAATCAACAGCCGCTTTTACTTATTTTCTTGAACAAGATTTTCATTTTTCACAATCATAAAAACTTCTTAACCCTTTATGGGGGAAAGGCTGAAATTGGTTAATATATTAACCAGTCGCTTTAAGGTCTCACATGAGCGCCCACAGAAATGTCAACCTTAGTACCGTAATATGTTGTCGAAAAAGTTCTTTGGTTAATTTATTGTTATTGACAATAAGTATTGTCAATAACAATAAAAAATAAAATCAAAATAATTAATTTGCCCTATAAAGGGTTAAGTGCGTGGTTGTTAATTCTCTCTTAACCGTTTGGACGCCATGCCGTGCAGGCACGAGAAATCGGTCTAACCACCAGCGCCACCCGTGCAGGCACGGGAACGCTACTACGAATTTATTTATGAATAAATAATGGTGGCATACGCTAAAAATCCATATATGGCGATTAAAGGGTTAAACATCAAAAGTATTTATTATTATGTTAAATTTTAAATATTTAAGTGTTCAATAAATTAGCCTTTAGCATAGATTATTTTTTGTGGGCGTATCACTGTCTACTAGAATAAACAATGAACTACTAGAATGCACATTAAAGGAAATAGTTAAAATATGTATCGGGTGGGGCCTCAAAAATTTCAAAAAGAAATGAGATATGTTTGCGACCAGCACTAACGTTCGCATATTAAGCGAATCGTCATGGTGGCTTAAAAACACCCGCGTCGTCCGAAGGGGGTCAGTATTTATTCTTGTGGCGTGTGATGATATATATTAGTAGAAAAATCGCGGCGCGGAGGTAACGTGCGCACGGACATGTTGTTTATCCATTGACACAGCACGATATTTTTTCTCGCTCCCACTTGCACATGCGCAATGTTTTTTCTCTCTCATATCCGGTACGGAAGGATAAAAAAACATCGCACCCGTGCCATTGTCAAACAATATTGTTTTAATTTTTTTTCCGCAATGCGGACCATAATATTATCATTATATATTCTTGAGGCTTTTTCAGACAAATAAAAAAAGTTTGTGACATGTACGATTTATAATTCAAAGAGTTATTCGTGAAAAATCAAAAAGCTAGTTAAAATCTCTTGGATTTGAAATATCACCGTGTAGTGATGGCCACCCTGATTCTAACCGTTGGCAACACTGGAGCAGTGGCAGGCCGGCTGTCAGTGCAGCTGCAGCAGAGGGATGTTGCTGTGGGTTATTAGTGCACTGTGGCTGGTGGCGGCGGCGGGGGCGCAGGCGCCTGCGCTGCAATATGATGCAGTGGCATTGCGTCGCGACCTGCCCACCAATAATCACTTCCTCATGTTCTACGCCCCATGGTAACACCTGACATAACCTTAATTCAATATATTTCCTTTGTGAGCATAGCTTTGCCTATAAATATCATTCATCACACCTTCATTGTCACAAGACATTGACTAATTGGATCCGACTATATTTCAAAAATAAGCTGTTAACAATAAATTTAATCCTTTGTGCGTACAATGAAGAAAATATGCATCTTTGTTAAGAAATACACGTAATAAAATGTTATCATATTTTTTTTTATATACTTCATCATAAAATAATGCGTCCGAAGTCCAACATGATTAATCAAACAAACTATAAGGCATTGATTTAAATAAAATAATAAAAAAAAAATGATGTTTTAGTAATATTATTCATACGAACGATATTTTTCATTATTAAATACTGAAATATTATTATATGCCGGTGACTCAGAAACTTGATCTGCGGAAATACGCTTATTTATTGTAAATACGGCATTGATTGCCCTTTTAATTATGCTATATTTGCGAAACAATTAATACCCGTCGAGCAAATTTCAATAAACGCAATGATTTGCTAATTTATCATATATATTAATTAAATATGCATAAGTTGGAATATTTTTTTTTATCAAAATAATGGTGGGCGTATCCGAATATGATATCATATCAATCGTCAACCCGGTAATTGAATACTATTCAGATTAAAATCGAGTTAAACTATGATTTATTATTATATTTTTCAATTCCGATCATAAATTATCGTATTTTAATTTTTTTTTTTTTATTTCGACGTAGGTGCGGACATTGTCAAAAATTGGAGCCCACCTGGGAACAATTGGCGGAGTTGCTCAATGTCGACGATTCCCGCGTGACTATAGCCAAAGTCGATTGCACCGTCGAGAAGGAAGCGTGTTCCGAGAATGAAATTACAGGTATAATTGAAAAGCTGAATCTATTAATACCGACGACGTGTTAATATTAATTGTTTTAACATTTTTTTTTGTGTATCCGCTTTTATTTTCGACTGTTCCGTGCGTTTCGATGTGAAATTATTGTCATCCGAAATTTTATATCGTCTGTGCCAAAAGTAGTTTCAGGAAGTTATTTATGACAGAAACTTGGCAAAAGAAAATGAAAGTGAAATATTCGGTTTAATTCCTTCGCGGTTATTCGTTATATAACGGTCGGTTCAAAATAAAAACGGTTTTGGCCACGCTAAGGGTAATATCGTCAAAATAGCATATCGAGTATTTTTCTATGAATCATATTTTTGTTATTTAACGATTATTTTTATTACAATCGAGTAGTATTGCAAAAGACTCTAGTCTTTCAGCCATGTTTTTAAGACTAGCCTCGTTATTATGGACAAAGCTATGAACCAAAAAGTCCTTGAAACCTTTAAAGTTAAAAGATTCTTTACTAAAAAAGGCTTAAGCCTAGTTAATTTTTGAGCACACTAGAAGAAGCAATTGGTAAATTTAAAAACTTTTTGTTTTTTTTTTCATTTCAAAATAATTTTAAAAAAAGCTAAAACTTCAAGAATATAAAAGAACCTTTTTTTCAATAAATAAAAATTATTTTAGTACCGAAAAAAATTACCCACCCTATTCCAGGCACTGGCAATTACTTAATTAACCAGTTTTTTCCTAGAAAAGACACTCTTTATACAAAAAAAAGCTTAGGGCTTATTCTGATATTGAGACTAGTAAGAAAAAATACTATAAATGAATATTGGAGTACAGAAAAAATATTAAATATTCAAGCGGTCTGTAATGAGTTAATACTTCTAAGACTTAAGGCCCTTTTTTTATTAAATTTAAATCCTAATTGAAAGTTTGAGTCTTTTTAACCCTTTGATGAGTTTGTTTTTTCACACTTTATATGTGTCCCGGGACGCTAAGTTTTTTTCTATTCTTTCACTGTAAAAACGGACTTTATTTTTTCATAAGTTGGAATATTATTTTTGCCAAAACATTCCAAAAAAATGTATTTTTTTCACCCCTTTTTGGTCCATTTTTTGCACACGGCTTCACACGAATAAGCGTGAGCGCGGTAATTGGAACAGTTCTGCTTGACGTGTATACGCGTCAACGCGCATGAAGTGGTTAAACATTTAACCACATTAAGAGTTTGGTTCTTTTTAGCCTTTTAATGAGTGAGTTTTTCATGCGTCCCGGAAATGATTTTTTTTTCCAAGTATTTATTTTTCAAAATTTAAAAAACAGTTTTCAAACCATCTAGAATTCTTTGTCAATGAATAAAGTTCAAATTAGCATGGAAAAAAATTACATGCCGCATTTCTGGCACTGAAAATTAGACAATTTTTACTAGTTTGTTTAATACAAGTTTTAATTGGATCAATAAAGTTCATTTATATTTTTTATTTAAGATTTTCTTTTATTAACCTTGAAACCATATTAAGAGTTTGGGTCTTTTTTTTAACCCTTTGATGAGTGAGTTTTTTCGCACATTATTTGCATCCCTGAAATGGGTTTTTACGTTTTTTCTGTTTTTTCTCCAAAAAGAAAAACTATAAATGGACTTCTAAACCATTAACATATTTTTTATCAATAAATAAAGTTCAATTTAGTATGAAAAGAAAACAACTCATTCCGGAAATTGGCATTTAAGCAATTGACTAGTTTTTATAGTAAAAAAAAACTGTTTTTTTTTACACTTTTATGCAGTATATGAATTTTCTTATAATTATTATAACCAGGTTATTTCTGTAAATTAATAAGATGGAACGGCGTTACTTTAAAATAAATAAAATCTGTTTTACTGTAAAACTTGGGATAGAAAAAGCTGCTTTGAATTATATTCGAATATAATTTTACTTAATAAAAACCTTTTCATTTCCCTAAAAATCCCATGATTATTACTGTAAAGAGTGAATAATTTATTTTCAGACGTTTCCGACCTTTAATTTATTAAAACTTCTCATTGGTTCCAGGCTTTATATCTTTTATTCTATAAGACGAACATTCAAAAAATGACTTTTCTCTTAAATCAAGGCTAAAAGACTCTTTTTTTTCTGCAAGTTTCCTTTTTTCATATTAGGGATCCCATAAATTTAAATTGTTAACACAATAGACAACAAAACGTATATATAATTTTGATTATCGATTTTTAGGATATCCAACGCTCAAATTTTATAAGATCGGTGACGCCGAGGGCGTTAAATTCAGAGGAATTCGCGATCTGCCGACGTTGAGCAATTTCATCAACGAGCAACTCGGTGATACGAGCATCGACGATCAACTCACCGTCCCCATCGAAGCGAACACCTGCGTCGAATTGACCGAGGACACTTTTGCCGATCACGTATCGCACGGTTATCACTTCGTTAAATTCTATGCGCCATGGTGCGGACATTGCCAGGTAAAATATATCCGATCTTAAAACGTTTCGATTTTAATCAATCGTATTGTATCGTTTATATTTTTTTCAGAAACTGGCGCCCGTTTGGGAGAATCTCGCCGAGTCCTTTGCCAAAAACGAAGCCGTGTCCGTCAGTAAAATCGATTGTACATTGTATAGAAGCGTGTGTACACAGTTTGAAGTGAAAGGCTACCCTACGTTGCTGTGGATTGAAGACGGCAAAAAAGTTAGTAATGCGGCTCTGTCATAGCTTATCAAATTAGCGATGATGACCGTTCTATGCGTTGGTGCCTATAGCGGCGCAGACGCCAGCTATTGTAGAGCATTAAGACTGAAGGCATTTATCGCTACTAAGCCACCGGGGTAAGAATGAAATTGACTCTCCTCCACTACGTGGTTGGTGGATTGAATCGCTCCGCACATGCATGTGGGACACTCCGCGTAACTTAATTTGTAGAGGATTTCCGCTGTCCTGCCGTGGCCTGTGCGGGCAGGGTTTAGAGTTACCCACATTTGTGCATTGGAGATTGAAACCGCTCGGCTCCGCAGTAGGGTCGGGGAATGCGTTGTTCGCGTCCACTCCACTCTCACTCCATTCTTCCATCCATCGAGATCCACCTACAGTGGAATGCACACCTACAGTTGAATGCATACCTACAGTGGAATGCACACCTACAGTTGAATGCACACCTACAGTGGAATGCATACAGTGGGCGCACGAACAAATAAAATTATTATTATTGGTTATTTACAACTTTTTTTTTAAAAACCGTGGTAAAAGCAAAACGTAAAAAAAAGTTCCGCAAATCGGTGGGATAGGCGGTATTACATTTATATTCAGCACAAAATCGTTTTAAAAAAACCTTCGCAGATAGCCATCGTATTTCACTATGATAGTAAAACCCGCACCGAATACAATCTCGTGCACAAAAATACCAAATAACCTGCTTCTAAATTTATTTTGCCTGGTCAATATTTTTTCTTTTATAATTTTATTTTTTTTTTTTCTTATTTTTTCTCATTTTTTCTCTTTATTTCGGATATTATTTTATCTTCCATTTGTCTCTAATTTTATTATTATTTGCCTTATTTTGATCTGCCAGATAATTTTATTTGATATTTTTTTTTTTTTTTTTTTTTTTTTTTTTTTTTTTTTTTTTTTTTTTTTTTTTTTTTTTTTTTTTTTTTTTTTTTTTTTTTTATGGCGATGATTGGCGAGCAATGAAGATAATATTCATCGGCTGACTTCGAACGATTACCAGCATATCGACACTTATCACTGGAAGAACCATGCTGGCAGACCAGTGCTACTTTGCCAAAGTCAAGCTCTACAAGACAACAAGATTTAAACGGACTGGACATCCTGGAGAGGAGAATTCTGAGACGAATATTTAGAGCCGTATTCAACGAGGAATGGAGTATCTAAAGCAACGAGGAGCTGTACCGACTATACAAGGATATACCGGTCACTGCTGTCGTCAGAGTCGCGCGTGTCAAGGATGCGGGACAGTCAGCTTAAAAGGGGTTTTTATGGATTAATGTTTCCGTCCTTAGAGGAAAGGAAGACCAAGGCTGAGGTGGTTGGACTGTGTACAGAGGGATACTGCATTATTGAAACTTACCGAAGATAGAGCCGGCGGCAGTGGCGGCGACCGATAAAATGCAGGCGCCGGACAAGCTTGCAGATCTCACCAGGATCAAGGCGCTCATGATGATGATTGAACAAATCGGCTGTTTCTTTTTTGCTAGTGACTATTAATGTCGTATCGTCAGATATTTTAAATCCCCATTCTCAGTTTTTAAGGGCTTTTCGCATTATATACTCTCGGTATACGTTAAATAGGTCTGGGGAAAGCTCTGTATCACCCATATGAACACTGAATACTTTTCTAACGAACTGCTACCACAGTTAATATAGATCGTAATTAATTATATAAATATAATTTTTAGCTTGAGAAGTACAGCGGTCAAAGGACTCATGAAGATTTCAAAGTATTCATCAACAAAATGCTGTCCATCAGCTACGGCAGCGATGACCGCTCGGAAGACGGAGAGTCGGACGGATACGCCGTTATGACTTTAACGTCCGATAATTTCCATCACGGTACCAAAAACGGATTTGTCTTCGTCAAATTCTTCGCGCCATGGTATGTAATGACGATGGATTTTAATTAGAATATACACTTTTATACGAATGTATAATTTTCTATTAGGTGCGGACATTGCAAGCGTCTCGCTCCGACCTGGGAGGAACTTGGTCGTAAGTTCATTGACCACGGTCTGGTCAAAATCGCCAAAATTGACTGCTCGATGCCGGTCAACAAAGCCGTGTGTGCCAATCAAAACGTAAGCGTAATCGAATGACACTTTTAATTATTTTTTTATTCGTTTATTTTATTATTGCAGGTCGAGGGATTCCCGTCATTGTTCTTGTACAGAGACGGGCACAGAATGTCCGAGTACGACGGATCTAGAACGTTGGACGATCTCTACGAATTCGTCGTCGAGCAGTTGAGTAATTCTCGAGATGAATTATAGAACTGTGATATCGTTTTATTCCGATATATATATATATTTTTTCTTCTCTAAATACTCGATCAAAAATATTATGCCCGTTTATTTTGACGTTGAATCGAATGTACTTACGCAATAATAAATATAATTTTTCATTTTATTCGTAGATAAGAATCGTACTGTTTTTATTACCAAATGATTTGTATGTTATATTTGTTTTTATATGTGGATTGTACAAATTATGTCTGTAATTATGTATATTATTTTTAATAAACGTTTTAATTTATCCGTCATGTTTTTATTGAATTGGGGATGGGCAATACTCGGTCTGACCCGTATTGACAAGTCTAGTTAACTTAGAGGACAACCGTCGCAATCTCAGCTGAAGGGATGAGTTGGACACATCTCTGCTGGTGCTTCGGAAGTGGATAGAAGAAGCTCAGCACTGGCAGTGTTCGTATTGTGTCCTCCGGATGGTAAAGATCCGATTTGGGTTAGAAGGCCATTTAAATAAAATAGTCAGTGCAGTCTCCGCCTTTAGCATCACCGACTTGAGACCTCAGATTGGGATGCCACTCTAGAGCCTCTAGCAGGCCTCTTGTCGGAGATCACCAGGAGTGTTTCCCCGCAGATACTCTTGGCATCTGACTACCATGAGTCACGGGCAATGCCAGAGATCAT
The DNA here is from genome assembly GCA_022495035.1 of Philopotamus ludificatus. Lineage (NCBI taxonomy): Eukaryota > Metazoa > Arthropoda > Insecta > Trichoptera > Philopotamidae > Philopotamus > Philopotamus ludificatus. Next base: position 57,004 of record JAGXCT010035615.1, on the reverse strand, counting down.
CAAGCATATTATATTTACTGTGTAACAATAAAAGTGCCATGTTTGTGTTAGCATTTCTATCACCGGCGAGAGTAAAGGCTCGCCGTGGTCCGAGTCATGCATCCTTCGATCTATATTTTTCACGTTTTTTCAAAACCTTTACATCTTCATTCCGTGTTTTGCCTTCATTGAAGCCTTTCAGAGAAAATGCGAGGCCCGGGTCAACTAATATTCTGGACATATTACGCCTTCTGCATGTTAAGGGGGCGCGACAGTAGTACCCAAAAAAGGCATCCACCATACACCAAAATAGCAGGAGGCACGGTAATTTCCATCATGCTTACCAATAGTGCATCAGGTTCATATCGAATCCTGAGCCATAGTTTCCATGCATAGCAACTCGAGCTCGCGTATCGTGCTGTACACGATCATGAAAGAAAACGTTCGATCAGCAGTTGACGATCGTTTGAAGATCGAGACAGCGAAACACGCTTGTCGGAAGGATACGTTTATTGAGGACGGTTGTGTGTCGTCAGTCCGATGATAGGTGAATGAAAGGATCCCCCCAGAGACGTATCTCCCAAACAGACGATGATAAAGCGATCCAGAGACGCATCTCTGGCACGAGAAATCACGGAGATGTACGCTGCGACGCTACAAATGTATGATGATATGGCTCCAAAACGGGACATATTTATACCCGGTCCTGAGAGTCACGTGACGATGACGTCACCGACTTTTAGCGGGAACCGTTTGGAACGCGTAAAATGTGTTCTGTGACACAATTTACGTAATAAGGATAGGGGCGCACTCGAGAATATCGAGAGCCCAGAAATGATACGGACGGACTATGCCGGTTTATAACATGCAGACCATCGTGGAGGGAAAAATATAAGGTAAACAGTGGTTGGGAAAAAAAAGATGTCATGGGTCCTCAACATTTGCAACTGAACAGGATTGGGAGCTTAAGAATTGCTCCAGCTCGTCACAAATAGACAACATGTAGATCGCCTACGTCCGAAAACGGATAAGGTACCTGAATAAGAAGGGATAATAATAAAGATGAATAGAACAGAAGCGAAAGAAAATGAAGTAGAAGAGACTTCAATGCTAGGAGAGAAGATGTAGATGATTATTATTGTTATTGTTATAAACTGGCATAGTCCGTCCGTATCATTTCTGAGCTCTCGATATTCTCGAGCGGTTCCCGCTAAACGTCGGTGACATCATCGTCACGTGACTCTCAGGACCGGGTATAACTATGTCCCGTTTTGGAGCCATATCGTCATACATTTGCTCGCGCCGTCATGGCAGCCACATCTCCGTGATCTCTCGTACCGGAGATACGTCTCCGGGATCTTCATCATCTCGTACCCAGAGATACGTCTCCGATCTCTACCATCTCGTACCCAGAGATTACGTCCTGGATCTTTTACCACGTCTCGCACCGGAGATACGTTTCTGGGATCCTTTCGTCACACCTATCATCGAACTGACGACACCTGCAAAATCTCCAATAAACATCATCAACAAACAAAGCGTGTTTCACTTGCGATCGTCAACTACCGGACGATCGAACGTTTTGGCGCCAGCGGTCGTGTACCATTTTGATACGCAAGTTCGGGTGCCTTAACATTGGAGGCAGCGACGGGTTCCATTTATTGGACTACTGTTGCGCGTCCCCTAACATTTTGGTGGCAGCGGTGGGTTACCTTTTCGGTACTACTGTCGCGCCCGCCTTAACATTATCAAATGGTCCAAAACAAATTCCTGCCATCTCTACCGGTACTAGGCCTCCTCCTTACCTTTTTCAAACCTCAACAGAGTTGCGTTTGCTTCAACCCTGGCTGGCCTTCTTAACTTTGGCCTCCCAATGGAGCGAATTGCCTCAGGCTTTGAGTTCATAGTGGTATGGACCATTTATCTAGATCAGTGCTTCCCAAATCATGGGCCGCGGCCCATGATTTGGGAAGACGCGGCCTGAAAATATTCAGAACAAAGTACAAATATTCATTTATGAATATTTTTCCACATAGCATATTTAGGGAATGTATATATTTAAGTCTGTTAAATAATAACACAAATATGAAAACATATTTATATACAACACCAACAAAAGGAATACAGTAAAACCCCCATTTACACTAAAGTCGGGACCGTGTAATTGGGCCTGGCACGTGTTGAATACACAGACGCTAGCCAACGTTTGACTGTATGTGAATGCGACCGCGCAATTGGGGGGATTTGCGGCGAATATTTCAACTCAGCGCGTAATTCGGAGTAGTGTAATTGGGGGTTCAACTGTATTCTTTTCCAGGTGAAGAATGGATATCCAGTTCTTCTCATCATTTCCGAATCCCATCTCTGTTGCCTCTCTGCTACGGGAGAGGTCAAGGCTCACTTCCGCAAGGTGGCGCTGTTAGCATCTTCATCGGCTTGATATCTACTGAGCCTACCGAGGCCACTTTGCCTTGAGAGTCCAACCAGATTGCAACATGAACCTATTTTCAGGTCCAAAGGAACCACACCGATCAAAACAGGTAGAACCACTGTAGAAGAAGTGCAGTAGGCTCTTGTGAGCTCTTCGAATGGCCAGAATTGTGGCTCTATGAGCCCAAAGCTCAATGCGTAGGTTGCAATAAGTAAAAAAACATTATTTTGAGAGATTAAATTTCTTTTTGTTTCACGAAAATCTACAGGATTGTATCGCTTCAGCATCGACATCGTATAACAAACGAGGATCAACGGAGTGAACGGGATTGGTTTAAAAGGCGAATGAATAATAAAAACCGATTAATATATTATATTATTTATTTTAGAGGAATAATATCACATATATTTAGTGTATAATCAACTCTCTATTCTAAACATGAAAACATGACTAGATTTCAATATCACAATTTTGTAAAAACTATATACAGATCATAACAAACGGGATAATAAAAATGCAGTATTACCAGGTTAATCGAAAAACAAAACGATTATTCGTGTGGCATCTGCCGCAGTCTGGATAATTATGAATAATTTGGACAAATAGTAGTCTAATAATACATTTTTTCATCATAAGATCTAAACAATATGCGAACATTACAATTATCGGTGTAACGGTGATGTGCGCTGCGAGAATAGACTCCCGTTAATGCTACTGACACACCTATTTTTATTGCGCTATATGATCTTAATCGTAAACAGTACATAACAAAGTGACAAAAATCAATCTCGGTCAGAGACACATCGATATATTATAACGAGTGCGCAGAGAAAATATATTTTAACGAAACACAGATTAGAGTATAGAGAGAGATAGAGCTTTTATTCGGAAACATGAATGCTGGCGTATGAATTATTATATCATTATACTAAATAGACGGAATTCTTCTAAACCTAATAGGGTACGTTTAATACATTTATATCCTACGCCCTTCAACGCGTTATAGATTATATGAATTTATTTAATAAGAATACTGATAACGAGTATAAATTATTCAAACGACCAAATAAAAGCTTTATATTTATTAGTGGTACGGTCCAAAATTAAAAAGTAATTATACGGCGGAATCTCAATTCATCGTTTTACGACAGTAAAAACATAACGTGAGACTAATCACTGATTGAGTATGGACATGTGTCCTAAATACTCAGATAATTATTTAAATAAATTAAAGAATACACATGAGATATTCCAGTCGAGAACGATGGATCGGAATCCCGTCGTATATTATTAGGGGGACCGAAAAGTAATCAAAATATCTTCCATGAGCTCATTCACAGTGAATTTGTGTCAAGACACGGTCCCGCAAACACGTAAATTTTGTTATTACGTTAAAGCTATTGTTGTAAATATTATCTTTCTATTAAAATTTGTTTTTCTACCGAGAGGGAAAGATGTCGAGGCCAACAATATAAGAAGCACACTTATTGGATCAGATCCTCATCAAACAATTGAGGAATTATCATTGAAGATGATGTCCATGATCTACAGTTCAGGATCATCTTCGTCACATGCAAGGAATTTGGGTTCCTCATGAATTGACGGAGATGGCGCTCGATCAACGGCGTACCATCTGCGCGTCTCTTTTGTCTTGGTATGAAGCCGATCCGTTTTTGCGGTGAATTGTAAATGGAGAAGAGTAGTGGGTGCTATAGAATAGTCCTGTACGAAAAAAACAATGGCTTTCTTTCCGAGAAGTACCTGTTCCGACCCCTCGACCATCATTTACAATAAAGAAGGTCCTTGTTTGTGTGTAGTGGGATTTTTCTGGAATTATAATGCCGGAGAAGTGAAAACGCACTTGAAAAGTTTTTCAATGAAAAATCAAAGGAGTTTTTTAAAAAGGTAATCGAACAACTGCCTTAAACTGTGCAAAAAGTGTTAGAAAATGATGGAAAAAGAGTTTTTGATTACTTTTCGGTCCCCCTAATACATATAAATATCATTTGCCATTGAGATTTCGTTAAAATTTCTAAAATTTATTGCTTAACACTATCGTTAGTACCTAATATATATTTGTAATATAAATTCTAAAATTTTCAACTATACATATAGGAGATAGATGAATGTTTCTGGTTAAAAAGACAATCTTTCCCAGAAACAGTTATCGATCTCACTAAAGGTGTATATAACAATAAAACAATTGTATAAATAAAAATATTAAGTCTTTTTTTTTTAACGCCCGCTATCGTCGTTATGAGATCCACAATAAAATTCTATAAAACGACTACGCAAGAGAAAGTGTTTTTTTCGTAATAGGAAACATTTTCGATGTGTTATTTTTTTTCACGCGATGAATACTATTAAATCTGCGTTCGATAATTATACCCGTGAAAAAAAATAATACCGCATAGTAAGCCCTTTAAATTGATGATCTAAAAATAGGTAAGCGACGCATAGTGTTGTGGACCAGATGTGGTGACCAGATATTATGATAAATCAAATGACGTTGAAGCTTAAGACCAAGCCACACTCAAAAAGAGACTCCATAGTATTGCGTTAAAGATATGGCAATCGCGTTGGTCTGCTGAGAGTACGGGCAGAACTGGTTTCCAATTCTTTCCCAATGTACTAGCTCGAGTTAAGCTGCATTGGTTTGTTCCTGACCACTACGCGTCCCAGTTTGTCACGGGAGATGGCTCCTTTAACTCGGCTTGCGAGTTTTGTGACTCCAATGAACAATCATCAGAACACATTCTTTGGGAATGTCCGGAATTTTGTTATGAAAGAGAAACTATGCTCAATGTAGTGAGGCGGTCCCGTGGTCCCGTCTGTCACCAGGACCTTGTCTCCTCCATCCCTGCTTACAAGGCTTTTGTGAACTTACACCGGCCAGGTCGGAGCGAGATTCTCCTCCCTTAAAATATTACCCTTGCCTTTTTAGGTGTAGGTCGCCTGTATTTCCAAGGAGTATTTAGCGATGGTTGTCACGATGGCTCGATGGGAGGTAGTCTACATTTAGACTCACCATAGGGCGGGCCCTCCAGAAAAACCTCAGCCATATTTTGTTATTATTTACAATACTTTTGCAATAATATAGATTTTAATTATTTATAATGCAGATATGGTAAATAATTGTATTAGAGGTACCCATAAGTAATGTCGTTTTTTTGATGCGCCATCTTTAAAATAGTCTCCTTCAGTCCGTTAGGCAGTAAGGACGTGTTATAAGTTTCTCTTGTGTAGCTTGTACCTACTCGTGGCCTGTAGACAAAAAAAACGCTTTCTTTATCCCTCTGACGACAATGGGAGAGACGTGTCTGTCGGAACAACATCTGCGGAGCTGTATACTTTTTCAATATCATTTGAAAAGAAGCGTGAAGGCTACGAAGGATATTTACGAGATTTGTTGACATATTGGATGTCAAGGAAATCCTGGCACGATGGTTAAAAAAAATTTAAATCTGGGGATTTTGTGTTTGAAAAACGAGCCTCGAAGTGGACACATTTACGTCCAAGGCGGATGAAACAGCCGTGGTCTGCTGTCGAAGGCGACCCGTGCCGACCATTGCGAAAAAAATTATCGGAAAAGATCGGTACATCCTGGTATAGTACTCACGAGGATCCTAAAGAAGTTGGAAAAGATTAAAAAAGATGGAAACAATCAGGATCTTGGATGGGTTACCCTGTTGCATCCTCCATACTCGCCGGATCTTGCACCATCTGATTTTTATTTATTTCGTTCTATGAAACATTTTTTAAGAGATTAAATTTTTTATTCCTTAGAAGGAGTGAATGAATTTCAGGCTATTTTCAATCAAAACCCGCAGAGTTTTACAAGAAGGGAATGGATGATTTGAAAGAAAGGTGGCAGAAGGTTATGATAATATGGAGAATTATTTTGTATAAGAAAAGGTAAATAGATTGTTTTGAATTTCATTGAAAAAAAAACGTCATTACTTATGGGTACCCCCTAATAGTTGAAAATGAATGGTTGATGAATAAAGAATCATGAATTTTCGGAACAAGAATGATCACGATCCTCAGACATGGGAGTGCCGACCAGAGAAGGAGAAGCTGTGTCGTCAAATTAGGGCACAATTCCGAGTATATTCTTACAGTTTTGGATTTGTGGAACTGTGTTGACTAAGGCAAAAGTAGTTGCATGAAGTTTATCTGATGCAGATCACACTCTTTCCCTAACAGCACAACCTACCGACCGTTTTCTGATATTCAAAATATCTAATATTTGTTGCGTTAGTATTTTTTTCCACAAACGTATTTATTTCATTTATTATTATTGAACAAAACAATAATCAGACACAACAAATTACGAGTACAACTCGACCGCAAATAATCAAACATTACATTAACGTATACAATAATACCGTTCGTATTTTAATACTTGGAAAAGTTAATAGTAGGGACTAGTAGTGTCGGGAGATAATTTCGATAAATTTATTACAAACTAGTGTATTTATGTAAATGTATAAGATTAGAGGTGTTTTACGTTTGTGTCGAAATATGTGGATTTAAAACACGTTAAGAATTAATACTCGTCGACGGCGAAACGTCGACCCGCTTATACATATATAATATATATGCGAACGAGGTGTCGGAGTATGTTAGTCATATCCTCCGATGCTATGTTAAAACGTACATCTAGAATGTGAAAACCGTACGGAATTCAGACGGACGTCTGAGAAGGCGGTCACCGTACTCGACCGCTCGGTGAACGAAGGTGAGATCTGATATAACCAGTGCGATAGTCGACGAGTTCCCTTCTGGCGCCGCACGCGCCCGCATGACGACGCAGAGTCCACCTGAACAGTACACAGACAGATTATTACGATACGATACGCGAGGATTAAAATAAAACGAGTGCCGACTAATATGTTGCCGATTAATAATTAAACAATTTTAGTGAGTAATCGCAATAAGACGGTTACAATTTTGTGTCCTTTGATGTAATTGTAATAGTGGGACGTTAAGTGTCAACGGTTTTGCTCTCGGATGAGTCGAAATATCGGCCATAAACTTGTGCCAATATTTCGGCTGTCCATGTTAAAACAACGGTGCAAATTACACTTAAAATTAATTAAAATATTACTTTTGCTAAAAAATTGTCATTGATTTGATACAAGATTTATGAATTAATTAGACGATCTAATGTGAAAATTATACACAAGAGATGAAGGAAGAAATAAATGAAATTTTCTTTATGACATCCAACAAAATGAATTAAACCAGAAGAAGTAAGAATGTAAGTTTGGAGGTAGAAATCAATATCGACGACTCTCTCTGAAGATCCGTCTCCGAACTCTGCGTGTTACGTGTGGAGTGTACTTCTGTATGTACAAGAAATGTGGTGCTACCGAAGAATATTGAAGATTCTATTAATGGAAGGTGTCTTCTACTTCACAAGAAGAGAGAGCTAAGCAGAAAGTAAACGATGGTTCGGAAGAACAAAGCTATCGTGAATTCACAGAGGGTCCAGAATTGTAGGAATTGAAGAAAAAAACAAGGACTAGTAGATCTGTACGTAGAGACTATGTCCGATAATTAACAAGGCACTTGAAGAAGAAAAGATGCAAATCCGGACTGTCTAAGACACTCATGTCGTCACACTGAAGATGAATAAAATATGAAAGGACAACATTTTTCCAAGATTAAGGAGATGGCAGAAGAAATAAAAATAAGACTACTAATTAGTAACAAAAGTCTCCATGCTGTATTTGACGAGTCTAAGACTCCGAAATACAAAGATTCAGCTATACAAGACCAGTACAAGAAGTGAGTACTCAAAGGAGGAAGCGGAGCTCTCGAAAGATCTTCTGTTGAACTAGACAAGTGGGCGGTGCCTTCAGAATTAAATCTAAGACTGAGATATAAAAGCTAGTGAGTAAGGAAACAGAGATCTCTATAAAACAGAAATGGATAGATTTGCTTGGAAAAAGACTGGTCCAAGATTGAAATGCACTGAAGACTGGCAGCAGTTTGCCAGGACAGGCTGCATTGAAGATATCTTGAAGGACATCAGATATAAAAGCAGATGCCCTTGATCAACCTTATAAGATCAGCTTAAAAAATTCTGTTTATGTCTATTGTCTAAAAATGAAATCTCTTTTTCTGTAAGTAAATGTAAATTTTAGTGATGTTGAAAAATGGATCCTTGGAGAAATCTGAAGAGAAATCAATGACTTTTCCGAATACAAATATCTGTTTCCATCCCTTAATGATAATTGACCTTGAAAGGGGTCTTCTTTGTACTTGATTGGATGTATTGGGGGAACACGTCAAGAATACAACTGTCCTTCAACTTCTTCACAAGGAGTGTGAGCTTCTGGACACTGTCTAAACACGTAAAATTGAGTACTCATTCATGGACCAAAGTATCGCCTTCTGCAAATCCATCATGGAAGGAAAAGTAGTAAGTAAACGGTAGTTGGGAGGAAAGAAGCTGTCAAGGCTTCGCAATATTTGGAACTGGACCAAATTGGGAGCTGCAGAATTGTTCCCGCTTGCCAAAAACAGACACTTATATGGAGACAATTATAAGTCCAAAAACAAACAAGGCATATCTGAAGAAAAGGATGTATTGGAGGCAATTCATTAAGTAGGATCCAATAACGGAAGATCTATCTGGATAAAGACTTATTAATAAAACTATTAGCTATTCTTAATCCTTTAACCGCTAGAGAAATTTACACAATTGTCCGGTACACAAATATGTAGACACAAAAGTAATACACAAAGCTTCCGGTGCGGTGAATTGACATTTGTCATACCGGTATGACTATAGCGGTTAAAGGGTCGAAATCATATATACTGTTTTCTAAAATATTTTTAAAAAAAATGTCATTTCTTTTCACTTCACTCGATGTAGTATAATTTTGAGATATTGTGTTCTTTTTTTATAAAAATGAATCAATATTGTGTTTTAAATTATTTTAAAGACAATATGAAATATTTTCCGTATGAAAATTGATTAGAAAATCTCTACCTGGACATTCTGTTCAGATTATAAAATAATTGCATAAAAAATATATATATATTATCATTATCAAATGCAATAAAGTAAAAATTTAAAATAAAATTAACACTATGTACTAAATAAATATTATTGTTCGTACTAGAGCAACTTACTGTGTTTGAGGTACGACGTACTAAATTAGCTGGGAAACGGGTCCTGTGTAGGAAGATGTATATCCCGATGATGAAAGAATGCCGGCCTTTATACACCAGCCGGACGGTCCATGAAATTTTTGTATTATGAGGGAAAAAATACTTATCAGTGTCAACTACTAGCGTAATATCCGAATGGTGGAACATAATTGAAATCTACATTAATAATAAAAAAAAACTAGCATTGACATTATGGAAAAATCTATAGTAGCATAATGTTGGCATAATCATTCATGATTTATAATACAATCGTATGCATGTTAATGTCATGTTAATTATATAATATTGAATATTTCATTGTAGACAGTGTGAAACTCGATTATATGACGTATATCCATATAAATATTTGTACATGTGAAGAGTTTTCTGATATCAGGGTCCGATTTAAAAACATTTATAAATACGACGAGATCCTGTTTGATCGTGGCGAAGATAGAGTCTGATGAAAGCGGCAATGCGGAAGTAGAGAAACCATCTTAAGCTCAAGTCCACTGTTAACCAAGAAGGATTGTTGACCACACGCATTTTTATTGGTGGCTATCTATCATATTTAACCCATTTTTGCCCAGAATGTTCCAATATTGGAACATTTTGTTTTTTTATCACCACTTCATTGTCTATCGACAAATATATAATGATATTGCATCAGTCGATAGCTGACAAATGTGAGGAGCGTGCAATAATTTTTCATGTTTGAACATGCGGGAGTGAAAAACATATAACAACGGTAAAATAAGAAAATATAAATATATAAAATACAATGTAAATAAAAAATAAAACAACAAGAAAATTTAGTTAACAACTTTCTAATTTTTAACCCATTATATGCCCAATGTTAATATTTTAGAAAATTTTGAAAAACTCGTGTAAAACCAATACAAATCTAAAAAAAGAAATATTTCGTTTATGTTTAAATAAAATTATCTAGAAAAAATAATTTGGCCTAAAATGGGTTAAGGTATGGCATGCCAACTGGAATCTGGTCATCTTTACGAATCCTGAGACCGTTATGTTATGTACCACCAGTTCTTCTTTGCAGCGGATAAGTCAATCCTTGTCCTTGAGTACAGCTCCAAATATTCTTATCAGGATCTTTATAGGTCATCGTTAGAGCCTAGAGTTAGAGAAGAACATTCAGATCTGTACGGTTCTTCTTTGTTTTTCGTAGCTGCATTTTTTTTTTCGAGATAATGTTGCCGGCCCTGCCTCGAAAATATGCCTGGTTTTTGGTGTCTTGAAAGAAAAAAAACTCTGTCAGATATTAAGCCTAACAAAGAATGACGAAGATGGCGATATCTTCGTACAGGAGTCCACCAAATAGAGACCACTATATAAGAGATGCAGATGTCGACTGAGAACTGGAAGATCTTGACTGAAGGCGAGGGAATGGAAGACTATTTCTCTGACAAGGAGTTATAGCCTCAGGAGATCATCGATCGTCATGGTTTTTAGACTTCTGAACTGGTTGAGTAAGTAACTGAGCCCAGAGGACCGAGATATGTGAGGACGAGTTCAAGGGAGTGGTGCACGCCTGGGGCCTCATTGATTCAGGGGGCCTCAAATTTCAGCTCTCAAAACCGTTTTTTTATTATTTTTTTTTTCATAATAAAAATAATTACACCCATCCCTCGCTTAACACGATACTCGCTTAACACGGTTTCAGTTTTGTTAAAAAAAAAAATTTTCGATTAAATCTTGCTTTGTAGACATGCGCACAGCTGCGGGAATTTCGAAGAAAAATGGTTAGGGTATATCTGGACGACAACTGTCCATTTTAAATGTAAAAAAAATAGTACACCTGAAATAAATAGAACAATACATCAGACATTTAGTCTTCCGTTGCCAACTCTGTTGATCACTCGTTAAGTCAGAGCAGCTGATAAAATATTTGCTGATAACCTATCCTCTCTTTTTCATACATTTGTTAGTCTCGCTTAACACGGTTTCGTTTAACACGGTGATCTAGCAGAACCTATCTTCCGTGTTAAGCGAGGGATGGGTGTAATTGGCAAATGAGTAACACCAGCTATGGCATGTTTTTCAGGTAGCTACTCTAACGGTCCATGGAGTCTGTGTACTACACAGACCATGATCAATGGATTCAGGCGCATCGGGGCCCTCGGCATACAGACCTGAAGCCCCCTGAATTTTTCTAAAAATAATAAATATTTGTAACATCGAAATCGTTAATATCGATCATCGAAAAGCTAATAAAAAAAGAAGAAGAAATAAAAATTAAAACGTTTGATCTTGTTTTTCTTTGCAAAATATTTTGGGGGGCCTCAAAATTGAATTGTGCCTGGGGCCTCTCAAGTATGAAATCCGCCACTGGTTCAAAGTCTTATGAATATGGACATTAATTTTGAGGCTCATGTCCATTGCAGCTCGGATAACCCAATGGCATGTGTCCTGGGGGGGCTCTCTGTGATTAACAATCGGCAAGGAATTCTATGGATTTTGTTTGAATTGAAGATGGTGCTCAATGATCTTTATAACGGAATCGCTTTTTCCAGAGCAGAGATGATTAAAAGGCACAATGGAGGCAGGTGTATAACCATAGAGAATCCCGGATAATCACAGTAAGATTCTTAAAGTTCATTTAAAAATCACAAACCGATATATTTAGTATTATTCATTTATAAGCAATAATTTTCGTTTTACAGATCAAACAATACACAAAAAAACTATGAATAAATAAATGAAAAATATATATAGCTCAGAATATTATAGAAAACCATGTCATCGAAAGTGTAATCGGGATCACGATAGCACGATTTAAGAAAAACCCTAAAAAAATGAGTAAATCCCTTTCCTGAAGGATTGCAGAGGTGGTTATTAGAGATGAACTAACACAGGAATTACTTACGTCCAGTAAATTTTACCCTTATATCAGAAAACTCATCATATAATTATATTAATATAATAAAGTCACACAATATCTATGATTATAAAAAATGTTAACGCAAAATTTCAGTTATTTATTTTATGTTATGTGCAAATTATTATATTTTAATTTAAAAAACTGGTATATTTTAAAATTTCAATATTAAAATTGATAAAATAAAAATATTCTCTCACCTGGCACTGTGACTCAACATGATGATATTTCTGGAACAATTATTACAAAATAGCAGTAGAACAAATCTCAAACAAATTTCATGTCTACAAATTAATTTAAAACTAAGTATATCAAATGGAATGGTGATTTCGTATCAAAATTGTAGAACAAAAAAAAACATCTATCAATCACTCTATTGAATTTGCAGACATATCGTCAATCGATTTGATAAAATTAAATTTAAAAACCCCCCAACGAACGATAATCATCGTCGTCATATCCTGTAATATCGAAATGACCTGAAAATTCATTTCATTCGTCAAGTTGTTTACCTTGATCTCATAAAAAAATTATTCGTATAAATATTTAATGCAAAATCTATTGTGCAATTAAATATGAGTCACAATAAGCCAAAAAAACTCTAAAATGCTAATTCTCTAATATATTATCATTCTAAAATAACACGCATTTACTACATCTACAAATAGACGGCAGGTTTTATCAATATCATCAATCAAAAATCTATAATGAATGAATAAAAAGGAATAAAACGTGTGAGATGTTATTAAAAAAAATATTAGTGATAATAAATTCTAACACGCATAACTCTTAAACTTAAATATTATATCGAACGAATAAAAATCAAAATTAAACCTTAAGAGTCTTGTGATATAATCCGGCCAATTGTCGGGGAACATCACGAGAAAGAAACCCACGGCGATGAGAATCATTCCGGCCAGTTTCATCCCGGCAAAGTGAGCACCGTACAAGACGACATCCAAAGCTAGAAATTTCATACAGAATTATTTCAATCAACAAAATAAAATTATTCAAACGGGATAATATTCACCGGCAGATACGGGTACGGCGGTAATCAATCCGAGCGTGATGAATAAATCATAGGTAACGGCTTTTCCGAATAAACTCAACAAATTAAACGCTAAAAATGATGCAAACATTAAATCAAATATTCTATCGTAATATTGAAAAATTAAGCAAATACATACTGAGAAACATGCCGCTGGCTCCGAGAAGAATCGGCCACGAAAGTCTCTCCCAAGACAACGTCTCGACTCCGGTCAAATATAGAGTCAAACATAGCGGCCACATAAGAGAAGCATTTAAAATTCCCATTGTAGAAAAAAACAATGAGACCTGTCCGTACGTAGCGTCGCCGATCACCTTCCGGAACAAAACCTACGGAGATACATAAATCAATAAATGGTTGCGTTACTTTGTTACAAATTTATCAGTGGCAAATATACTCTTTTTATTTAATAAAAAAATTAAATCAACAGTAAATCCTCGAGAGTGCTGTAGATGGTTTCAAAAGTTGAACAGTGATGATAGGGAGTTAGGATACTAAAATCGATGATGACACTTTCTAAACCCATTGAAGAAGTCCGATCCGTGTAAATCAAGGAATTGTCACAAGGCCTCGGTTGTCCGTGCTCAATAGTCGAGGATCTCCAAGGACCTTAGAATAACCATCTGTTCAGCTCTATTGTCCAGAAATTAAACCGATTCATTTCTTAGATTAGGATGAAAAGTAGGTTCTCTATATCAATCCTAGTAGAAAAAACACGATAGCTTTCATCTAATTGAGTATCTTTGTCTACCCCTCGGTCATCATTGACTTGAAAAAGATCCTCGATTTTGTTAGGTGGGTACTATGCATTTCTAAAAACAGACCACACTGTTACATATAGGTCTATTGTCCCTAATTCATCATCATCATCATAGCCGCGACAGCTCTATTATAGAGCCATGGCCTCGTCTAATACCCTTCTCCATTTTATCCGGACTGCTGCCATCTTCTAGTAAGTTTCAATGATGCAGAGTACCGCAGTACACAGTTCAACCACTTAAGTCTTCGCCTTTCTTTCCTCTGAGGACAGGAAGGGTTGTTAACCATAAGTCTTTTCGGCCCACCGGAAACGACAGCTGTGACCGGTATATCCTTGTATAGTCGGTACAGCTCCTCGCTTTGGATACGACATCCCTCGTCGTCGAATACGGCTCCAAATATACGTCTCAGAATTTTCCTCTCCAAGATGTTCAGTTGTCGTTCATCTTGTTTTGTTAAAGCCCAAAATTCAGATCTTGTTGACTTGAAGAGCTTAACTTTGGTCAATCTTTTCCTCAGGAGACAGGAAGGGTTGTTAACCATAAGCCTTTTCGGTGGCTGACAGTCCCGCATCCTTGACACGTGACCGGCCCATCGGAGACGACAGCTGTGACCGGTATATTCTTGTATAGTCGGTACAGCTTCTCGTTGCTTTGGATACTCCATTCCTCGTCGTCGAATACGGCTCCAAATATACGTTTCAGAATTCTCCTCTTCAGGATGTCCAGTTGTCGCTTATCTTGTTTAGTTAAAGTCCAACATTCAGATCTTGCTGTCTTGACTTTGGTCAATCTTTTCCTCAGGGGACAGGAAGGCTTGTTAACCATAACCCTTTTCAGTGGCTGTCTCTTGACACATGACCAGCCCACCAGAGTCTGGTCACTCTAATAGTATTCCTTCTTAGTGAGTCCAGGTCGTCGATGGAGCAGTCCAGGTTTAAATATAAATGGTCTTGTATATTTCGTGGCAATTATTTTTTTCTAGAATGGGACAGTCAGCCAAAAGGCTTATGGACAACAAGCCTTCCTCTGTCACTAGAGAGAAGGAAGAGGCGGTTGAAATGTGTACAGAGGGACATTGTATCATTGAGACTGATCGAAAGATATAATGACGTAACGGTAGATTGGATAAGATGGGCCAGTAAAAAATTGAGTCAACGAATATGGTTACCAATGTCAATATACATCAGGGACAAGTGTAACAAACTCCACATATATTTTTTTATTAAATCTTCTACTTGAATGAACGTATTTGCACTTACTTTATAAACAGCATATCCAGCTGCGGCAGACGCCGCAAGCACAACGCCTCCGAGAGTGGGACTACTAGTAATTCCGTCCATATAAGCTAACAATGCAATTCCAGTGTCACATAATATAACAGCTACGATCTGCAAATATTCATCACGATAAGTAACACTTCGATAGCATGTCGTATCTACGAGATAAATTATTGTACCCGCACTCCCACGAATTGCTCGTGTAAAATAACCCACGATAGTAGATATACGCAGGATACGTTGGTGGCGAAGAGGGCCATTGCGTCGGTGGCAAGTAATATTCTCAACGAGTGCAAATACATATAAGTCGTTGCGACCCATAATAAACAGAAAAGACTGCAACGGGTCAAAAAACGAGCTGAAATAACGTTAAGTCAATTATTAGTCTTTTTTTTTATTTTTTACAAGCAATTATAAGATAGTCCATGTCAATTTAATCATTTTATATACAGTGCTCGCCAAATAAATGTGGTTGCATAATACGTAAATAAAACGTAAATTAATAAAAATGAGATGATATGGAATAATAAATAATAACAGAATTACCGGGGAGATGTAAAAGCATAAAAAAATCGTAAAATGGACAACAATCTGAAATTGGTAAAAAAATAATGATATTCTTTATAAAGTTACGGGTATCGTAGCTGGATGTTTGCATGTATGGCTAGCGTGTGCTGTGAATAAGTAGTTGTCAACCCGGCGTGACAATCTCAATTAAAGGGTAAAACGGTATAAAAGCAAAAGGCTATGTAATAAAATAATAATTATGATCTAATACTCGTATAATTTATCTATTTGTTCCACAAGTTCCTATAGCTGAAGATGGTGGTCATAAACTAAATATCGTTGGGTAAAGCAAGAGTCGAGTATTGGATGTGGCGGCGATGGTGGTTGGCCACAATCATGGTTTCATAGATTCTAGGTCCATAGCAACATAGGTCCAGACACAGTTTTTTGCTGTATCGTTTGTCAGCTTTAGTTTCAGTGTCATAAATTGTCGTAAAGATGTCAATTTTGGTTTTGACGATTTAAATTGAGTGAAAAGCGATTACAGGACGCTTCTAAATCAAGAAACCCCTTTAAAGTTTTTTATTAGCTTCTCGATGATCGAAATTAGCGATCTCGATGTTTCAAATATTTATCATTTTTAGAAAAATTCAGAGCTCTATGCTCTGCAGGGCTCTATGCCGAGGGCCCCGATGCCTTGCATCATTTTGCTTTAAGGTAGCGGAATCCTCGGATAAGACCGCTAGAGTAGCCACCTGAAAAACATGCCATAGCTAGCGTTATTCATTTGTCAATTCAATTTAGGGAATACAACTAAAATATGAATTATTTGTTATAAAAAAAATAAAAAAAAAACCATTTCGAGAGCTGAACTTTGAGGCCCCCTAAATTAATGAGGCCCCAGGAACGCACCCTAAGGGAAAGTCCGCGGCTGATTAAATCTGATCTTCAACGTTGACAATATCTGAACATTTAAAACGCCTCAGCCAAGGTCCTGCCTGAACTGATTGAACACAACATAGAAAGACGAAAGGATGTGTGCAGATTTTTGTTTGAGAAAAAGTGACCACAGCCTTTTTTGCACCGAATTGTAATCAAAGACAAGAAATGGATAATTTACGATGTTTGCGAGAGAAAAATTATGGAGTACCATGAACGAACTTGGCCCGAGCCCGAAAAAACTTATTAACCTGACAAGGATGTGCGTTTCGGTTTCGGTAAGCAGGATAAGAACGGTTGGGGCTTTGTCGCAGCTGTTCACAGTTTCCTGGGGAGTGAGACTAGGTGATGCTATGTCCCCAATATTATTTCATTTTGCCTTGGAGGCTGCCATGAAAGTCACACATCGGACCCGACACGCCGATCCTTGGAGGGATGCGGTAAAGCTGGCATACGTTGACGATGTTGATATTATCGGTCGCACTAGAGATGCCCTTAGAGAGATAGAGGCCCTTCAGGTGGCAGGGACTCGTTTCGGGTCAGAGGCCACTTAATAATAATAATAATGGTTTTAAATAAATTGAAAAAATAAAATTTTATGCTAATTAAAAAAACATAGTATAAAAAAAAACCTAAAAATAAATCCATTTTTCAGCTACAACTGTATATAGAATAAAAAAATTACGTGATCAAAAAATCAACAATAAAAGTGCAGACAGGGAAATGAAATTCAAGGTCTTCGACGTCATTAACTTCATTGTCAAGGAAATAAATCATCAATTTATTTTAATAATGACTATAAAATCTCGTGTAACCGATTTGTTTATGAATATTACCAGCATTAAGATGACAATGACCTTTAGTCTTTAATTAAACATAAAAAATATGAATAATTTTAGTCGTAACATATTTTTTTCTAATTAGTACCGAATGAATAAAATTAAATTTGGGCAAAAAATCAATAAATCATGAACGAATCTTACGCAAGTATTTAATTTTCCTGTCAAAATTATTATGCAATATTCATTAAAATAAAATAATGTATTCACCGGCAGTAAAACCTTTCTCTCTAAAATTTCTCAAACTCTCCGCAATTATATCGTTGGGCGAATCACATCTATTTTGTATCATTCGACCAATAATATATATCGGAAAAAACAATATGCTAAAATTCGTACAGAACCATGTTGTAAAAAACGGTGCATTATACGGACTCTGAAATAAAATACAAATATTAAACAATTTGATTCATATATCGTTATAATAATAATGCCGACACTTACATAATGCAGACTGTGTATATTGCTGTTGTAAACGGATTGATTTTTATTTTCCGTTATTCCGAGGCTCCGCGAAGTAATCAAACGTAAATATAAATATTTAATACAATGCGTGGAACCGACCCACGACGCCGTCAACAATACGGTCACGCATATACCGAAATACATCTACAAAACATAAATCAGTCATCGTTATGCCGGAATATATTCGGCGATCGATCGTATATTCAGATAAATCTAACCTTTTGAGCAAGTTCTGAGCAACACGATTTACGACATAATTGAACCTGATGAACGAATCCGCCGTTTGACGCCGGCTGTTCGGGAACATCAGTTTGGCATTCGCTGGCGTCATGCTGACTACTGGCAACTGAGAATTCATTCATAAATATATTTCGCAATAATTGATATAAATATATATAAAAAAAATACGTTTTCTATCGCGCAATTTATATAACCGAGAGAGATAAATATTTGTTACGATAATTAATATGAACTCAGATAAACTACGGCCGAGGCAAAACGACAAAAGGCGATTATAAAATATAAAATCCATATATTATAATTTAGAATTTTGATACGTATTTAATCGAACAAATGGAAATGATTCAGTTTTTACGTGCACAAAAATATTTGGAGCCCTAATAATCAAAATTTAAACTTCCTCGATATTTATTAATATGACGATAGCGAGTCGACAAGGGCGCAGACCTGAATCGGCATGGTGAGCGAAGGGCCCGTTGCGCGGGTTGAAGATGGCCGCCACCTCGGCCTCGCGCGGCAACGACATGCCTCCATCCCCCGACAACTGTCACTTTGGGCGGATAGTGTTGCCAGATAACAAATCATTCATTTAACGATAATAGCCCCGAATGAGATATGAGCCGAGTATTGGTTTTGGATAGAACGAAAAATTCAATAATTAAGAATAACGTTAGTATTTTTATTTCATTCGCATTTTTTGTATAATAATTATCAGGCATGAATTGTGTACTTAATAAAAATCGCGCATGCGCATACTATGTTTGGCCTTTTATGTATAGATTGAGCTCTATAAAAATTCGTAATAATTTTCATATATAACGTTTGACCGCAGACTGCATCGATCGAAATTTTGTATCAAACAGTCACGAAGCAAAGGTCAATAGCTCATTGGGTGAATGAAAGTTTTATTCGTATCACCTTGAGGCAGGAATATCGACCTACATATAAACGACGGGGTTATACTTTGAACCCCACATATTTGAAAGCTTTCTTTTCATTAGAAAATACGTTTAATTGTTAAATCATAAAATTTAAACAATATGAAACAGAATTTTGTTTAAATTAACCTACATCGATCAATATAAATAAAATATTGTTTGTCAATAAAAACGTCGGAATTTAATCAAAACGGAGATAATAAGACTGATAGGTTGGTTTTTAATGAAAAAATTACGCAAAATTCGGTGAATAAAATTAAGCTGTATATAATTTATATTTTTCTATAGGAATTCGCGGATTAATTTATTGTGATTCAATGTTTGATATAAAATATATTAATTAGAATGACGGATATATATTTTTAAATTATGCATTTTTGGGTGATTACATAACAATCCTTTGTTAGGTAGATTTTAATTATGAGTCGTTTTTGTGCGGACGATATAAATAATAATTTTTGAATTTTAGTTTCATTAAAATGTAATTTAAACGAAAAGGGGGGATTTTTTTTATTGTCTATCTTATTTAATAATACGTATGCGTTTTGTTTCGTTTTCGATAATGTATATTTTTAACTGTTCAGATTTATTATATAATAGCATATTAACGCTATTGTCTGACCGTAAAAGATTTTTGTGCGATTGGGTGATTCAATTTTTCATTTTTATATAGTTATTTGTAATACACAGGGAGAGTTTAATTTTTTTTATTGTAAATGTATTAGATTTGCGTAATTATTGAGTTATTTCGATTTAAATTGTGCAAATTTGTGCGGCGCAAAGTAGCCCCGGCGTTAGAAATTTGAGCGCATATTTCGGCAAAATAATTGTCGATGGTGTTTTATTTTATCGAAAGAAAGGTGCGCGGGGGGTCGCCGGGCGTCCGTCCGCGATTCGGTGGGCCGAGCCGCTCACTATGGAGCGACGTCGGGCGGATATCGAATGGGCACGTCTTCCTTTTTTATTTTTCAGGTCCGCATCGAATTTTGTGTCGGGTGACGACGTCGCCCGGCCGCCGCTCGTTGACGCCATGGGGCAGCGGCGCAGCGCGGGCGCGCTGGCCCGCCCGCGCGCCGACGTCGCCGCCGCGCCGCCACCGCCGCCGCGCCGCCGCCCCCTGCCGCGCCGCCGTCGCCGCCCAGCGCCCGCACCCGCGCCGCTCTCAGAGGTACCACGTGCCCCTAGCGCTCCGCCCCTCGCCGTCCGCCCTCCGCCCTCCGCCCTAACCCTCGGGGGGCGACTGGCGCCTCCAATAAGGCTTCCGTCCATTTTCATATTTCATCATATAATCGTGCAGATCGCGAGTGTTCGTCGGACGATACCTTCTCCTCGATCCGATTCACCATACGCATATATCACATTTCACTATATCAAGATCATACGATCTATTGTCTCCATTGATCTCACCGATACGTTCTCCAGACATATTAATACGCCCCCCGTTGTCCCCGATGCACATTTTAAAATGTCATCGACAGAATACCTTTAACTGCAGTCATAACGGCAACGTTAAATTTGCCATATTGCTCGGTCAATCTGAATTTAATGTCATTCGTGACATTTTATCCCCTCGGTGACGACAGAATTTGAGCAATACGGTCGATAATTTCATGCCGAGATCTGATTTAACAATTTTTAATGCAAATATTTTAACAAATTATCCTAATATAATACAATAAAAATCTAAATATGTCCTCTCGACATTTCACAATCATTTTTGTTCGTCCCATTCGTTCTTGACGAAAAACCGAATCAATGGTAATAATTTAATAATATCGTAATTAATAACACGATAATTTCCGATCCAATTTTACGATTTTAATCATAAAAATCAATATAAACCTCACCTTTCCGGTGATTAATCTTGTAACGAGTAATTAATTGTGCATAGTATGAGACATACGTAAATTTTAATCGTGGACTTTGACCGTCTTATATTCGGATTTATGAAACATTGCATCTTTTTTCTATCATCGGTGATGTATATTCTCGATTATTTTATATTTAAATATTGAGTGAAAAGCTCCGAGGAATTAATTCGTGAAATCTTCCGAGTAATCGGAATTATATTGAGATTCATATGTTTAATTTTAATAAATCTTGACATTTATGGAATACTTATCGATTATTATTATTTTTGCAAGTTTTATCCGTAAAGATCGTCCAGTTTTTATTATGTAGAATAAATAATTTTAATCCTGGCTTGAGCGATTGACATTTAAGTCGTCGTCGAGCTTCCATAACCTATCATTTCTTTTAACGAGACGTTTAAAACGGTGGAAAATCTCTTAAAGTACGTCTAATTCGTTCAGAACGTACACATTCCTTCGCATATTCAATAGGCGTCGCCGTCATTCCGTCACAAAGGCGTACATTTTATATTTATCTCGAACTTTCACGATTTTTTTGCAGCATATTATTGAAAATATTATAAAATATAATAAATATTGCGGCGATAAACTCACAACTGCATCTCACCGCCGACCAATAACGCGATTGTCTCTAATCACCGTCAGAATGTGTTAATGTCAATGTCACCTTATTAAATTTGTCACCGATGTTTCGCATTTCGTTGACAATTCTTAAGAAATTGTCATTGTGAAAGGTTAATGAAATTGTATTACAAAAATCGTTATGATTAATTTCCGTTTTCTTTAATTACGCCGAATATCTGACGAGGAATCTTATGTTCGCATCAAAAATATTCATTTATTAGCCAATTCGCTTAATTAAAAATGATTTTCAATGACTGAGCGATTTAAATTTTATTTTTAAACCTTCAGGGTTGATAAAATCCATGAAAATGTAAAAAAAAAATTAATACTTTACCAACCGCATACGCCAACGTGGCGTCCTTCGCAATGTACAACTTTTCTGATCATGAAAACAACGATTTTCCATTTATGCTTTGAAATTCGTTAAAAAAAATGTCTTAAGATACGAAGATTTATGTAAATTGACCAAAAAAGGGTAAACGAGGATGTTTCTCATGAACGTTCCGAAGGAGAATGACCCGTGCATTTAATTTCCGTGGCGTTTTCATTGATTCTTTGTTGCGGTTTATATCAACGTATTAATATTTTAGAGTTATTCCGATGCGACCAATAGATACGAATGCGCTTACATATGATATTTAATTTACTCGGTAGCAATTGTCTCTTAATGCCTTCGCATTGTCATTTCAATTGTGCAAAACGTGATGTAACAGCCGTGGTAATCTGCGTTAGAGCGTTGCAGAAATTAATTGCTGAAGCCTACGGAAAAGTTATGACTTTCTATGAATTCAATCTTAAAATACTCGACGGATTTTGATATATTCTTGAACGTCGGTTACGAATTTATAATGTGCATTGCATATTGTTTGGCGGAATGCTATATATTTATAGGTTATGTTGGCATTTTATCATAGCGTAGTGCACTTTTATTATTATCATTTTTTTTATGTTCCTATGTATATTTCTAAAAAAATTATTGCGATTGTTTTTTTTTTCTTAATTATCGAGGTTATTTTTTTGACATTATTACTTTGACGTTGAAAATTTGGGGATAATTTTGCTGAAATTATGGGCGTAGGACGTATATTTTTATTATCTGTCCATCTAATCTTATATTTCCGCCCACTGGCCTGATAGTCGTCAATATTACCATACAATACTATCTTAACCTAAATGTGCCGATGGGGTATATTTGGAACCCTGTTTTTGATTCTTCTCGAATTAATCTTTTAATATAAATCCTACTTGTTCTAAATTTTTTGTATTTGTCTAAAAAAGTATAAATATAAATAATCATTGACCTTTATTGTCCGCAATTGCGAAAACGCATATGAGCGAGAAAAAACATTGCCCGTGTGCAAGTGGGAGCGAGAAAATATATCGTGCTGTGCAAGTGGAGATATCCGCGTGTGCCAATCTGGGAGCGAGTCTCAGTCGCGGTGGACCGTCACTTTGTGCGCGCTTAGTAGTATTAGTAGAAAAATTCAAAATTAGATAGATATTTTGGATTTTTCTACTAATACAGTCAGCCTTCCTATAGCTTTGCTTCTTAATCACCGCTATTTACAAAATTCTTTGTCAACCAAAGAGCATTGACCTTTATTTCGCTCGGCAATATATTATAGATTTACAAAATATCTAAATTGACCTTAAAAATATTATAATTATGTAGAAAACAGCAATTTAAAGGAATCGTTATAAGAGGGTTGACTGTATATATCATGAATAACTATTTTTATTCATAGAATAATCTATTTTTTATAATGTCAAGGTATTGTCTGAGAATTTATCAATTCTTGAAATTTTTGGGGTCTATTTTCATACAAAATAGACCCCATCGGCCAGCGATGTTGTTTTAGAGCCATCGTGTCGGATCGGTTAACATCCTCGATTTATTTGTAAAACATCTTGTTAAATCGGATTGTCATGAATTTTGCAGGGCTTCGGACGGAATTGAGCTAAAAACTGATCAAAAAAATGCTAATTTTTTTTAACCGGAGCTGAACTGAAATGAAAAATATCGATTTATTTCTATCCGGTTGATTAATTATTATTATTTATGCTATTGTATCAATTTGTGTAGTATGCTTATTATAAAAAAATGAATAAAAGGTTATAAATAATGCAAGAAAATATTTAAAAAATAATCACAAAATAACGGTTCGAAGCCTCAGAATTTTGTTGTCGGAAATTTTATTTATTCGATTACAAAATGCTTTGTCATCGTTGTGTTCTCGTCACATTTTGTGGATCACGGTTCGATCTTTGAAATGAATGCAATAATTATGTGTCGCCGAGAATAATCAATACTCGATTAACACGTTGACCGTTGATAGTTTAGCATAACGTCGAAATATAATTACAAACTTGCAATTATCGACAATTTGATTGTGTCGACGCGTGCTAAATTATTATCTTGTGCGTCGGAATCGTCATTTTTGTAACAGTATCCGTCGCCATCGTCGACATTGAACAATTTTGAAGCCAGTGTTTGAAATCTGAAACTGAATTGCGTCAGAACATTCGTTAGATGCATTGTCGCTATTAGGAAAGTTTTTATCTTGTGATTTATTGTTTATTTTTGTTCGATTGGAAAGGACTCGCTCCGTAAACAAGGCATTGCGGCATTATCTTCGGAACCCTAACTGATTTCGCCGACGCGTTGATAAAAGCGTTGATTAGCAATCAATGCCGAGATAGCGTCGCGTTGTTTCAGTCGTTTCGTCGGATCGGACGCAAGTTTTCCGACGCATTCGGCATTTTTTTATTAAATATTATTTTCAGTCGTTTTTGATGAATCTCGGTTTATTATCTCGGCAGCGACGCTATATATATTTGAGACTTGAATTATGAAGACGATCTACTTTAAATAATATATTTTTGGAGAGCTGGAGCAATTCACTGCGGGTTTATCTAACCCTACAGCAACCTTCATAGTTCGAAGGTAATTACCATTGAATTATGACCGTGAGTGCAGATAGTACTCGGATAGGTGACCATTCTGAAGAATTCTGAGTGACGCTGTTCAACAGAGAATAAATTGTCAAAAATATAAGATGAAAAGCAGACAGCAGTGCAACTGCTCTATATATTCCCATGAAAACATGTCCGTGGTCCTCTATAAGAATCATGCATAACATAAAGCTCCTCAGAAATGAGGGAGAGTAGATTATTAGTTTGTATAAAAAAAATAATGATATTTAATAGCTTCATGATTTTCCACAGTATCCTTTATGATTGTCTCCACAATCGAAGGAACTTGCTCTCGTCAATTTCAGGTCACGAACGTCGTCTATGTCTTCCACGTGTCCTGCACATCATTCTTTATTATTCAAGTATTAGACGATCTACTGGTCCTTGTCTTTTAAATATACATTTGTTTATTTTTGGTAAGCTGGCACAATTCTTTCTTATCTTAATAACGTTTATCT
The DNA here is from genome assembly GCA_022495035.1 of Philopotamus ludificatus. Lineage (NCBI taxonomy): Eukaryota > Metazoa > Arthropoda > Insecta > Trichoptera > Philopotamidae > Philopotamus > Philopotamus ludificatus. The sequence continues at coordinate 31,591 of JAGXCT010035615.1, read as the reverse complement.
TCCATTTTTCCTTCCATGACGTTGATCTATGAATGATTTCCATTTATGGAATCTTCAATATTCTTCGGTAGCACATTTCAAACTCTTCTAGGCGGTTTCAGCATTCTATTTTTATATTCAGCGGTAGTGATTTTGAGTGTATGGTAATTTAGTGACGCCGAGTTACATCTATTAGTATGGTTCGATACATCCTTGCCATTTCGCTCTTAGTTTTATAAGCGAAGTGTCCTTGTCGAATAGATTCTGAATAGAGAAAGGAAGTCTGATTGTTCAATGTTGTACGTGTTATTTTCATGCGACAACGGGATGTTCCGCGGCCGGCTTAATCAGTTCTATATAGATCGATCGGTTGTTCTGGTTCGTCGTGGTTTTCGAGTCGATAATTTTTTAATTTGAAATTCAATTTATAAAAGTGTTTTTTTTTTTCCTATGAAATGATGTAAATTTATTCTTTTTTGGCGAAGGTCGCGTAAAGTTTTCAACGATTTTTTTTATTGGGATGTCACAATCGCATCCCCTATTAGTATTTTTGAACGGTATCTCCCCTCGTCATGTCGCGCATTGCGAGCTAATGGCCCGCATTTCTAAATATCTATGGAAAAAATGCATCGAATGGGGCGTCGATCGATTTACGAGCTGCATAGTCGTCGCGGGATCGACGCGCATTACTGCGGTTTTTTTTTGTTCGACCGTCGACGGTTTCCGACCCCGCGACGCCGTCGAAGGGCCGGACGCCCCGATCGGCAGGACGGGCCAGAAAGTCGCGCTTCCGGTTCCCACTTGTTGATCGACGGTCGCGGCGATCGACGATCGAAAAAAAAATGCGCGAGAATCGCTCTCGCGATAACGAGCGGCCGGCTATTGTATAATAGGGGGCCGCTCTAGCGGGCCCGAGATCGTGCCGCGGCACTTCGGAAAGTCGTGAAATTTAAAAAAAAAATTCCCACGGCAACGCCGTAAACCGAGGTCGGGCCGGCGTTGCCGAACCGACGGGCCGATGCCGAAGCATCGATGCCCGCCCGGAACGTTCTAGAATCCGGCGCGGCATCGGCCCGGTATCGGCATCGAGTCGCGTTTGACAGTTGTCTATTTATACCGTCTGCGCCCGTCGGCGCGCGCGCACCCGACCGAAGGCTGGCATCGAATGAGTGCGAACGATATAAATAAAACCGATTCTATATGGGAATGCCGGGAAAACGAGTCTATGCCGAGACGAGCCGGACCGATTCCGCCGTCGATCTTTATCTCCCCCCCCCCTCCTCCTCTAACAAAATACACACATCGGACAAATGCATTCTTTTGTTTATATTTACGTTCGAATCGGACGCGGGGCACCCATCGACCTCGAACCGACGCTATCGTCGTAGAAAATCATTTTTACAGCGACGGTAACGCCGAAATCGCATTTTTACACCGCGACTGTGACATATACGCCCCAAATCCTCCGCATAATATTCGATCGATTATTTAATTAATCGGGCGCGTCGGGTTGGTAGCCGTGCGCGATTTTACCAACTTGATAGTTTGAATCTCGTGGCGATGCGACATGAGCTCCTAACCAACGCGCTCGCTCCCATTATTAACGTTTGTTTTCGATCAATTGCAATTTTTACGCGCGCTATATGCGCATCCGTCGCCAATTTTGCGGACGACATAACCTATAAATGTCAGCGGTCGAAGTGTGTCGCGATTCTTTTTTTTTTCGTACGGGCGAAGGATATGCTTTCGAAAACGCGCGTTAGGGCCGCAAATTGATTTCGAAAATGAGAGTGTCGCGACGGCGGACCGCGCTCGGAATGCGGGGCGGCGGCCAACCGGCGGCGCGCGGGCCCCCCTGCTCCGCTCGCCGGCCGCCGGTCGCGCGCCG
>JAGXCT010035615.1:0-19010 GCA_022495035.1 Philopotamus ludificatus | reverse complement strand
CAGCAACAACAGCAGCAGCAGCAACAACAGCAGCTTCAGCAACAGCAGCAAATTCATGTCCAACAACAGCAACAGATAGTACAACAGCAAGGTGGTCAGCATCCACAATTACCTCAGGCGGCACCTTATACGTCGGGGATAGATGTGGACAGTGAAACTGATTCAAATCACGACACTGCTCTTACGTTAGCATGTGCTGGCGGTCACGAGGAATTAGTGGAACTCCTTCTTTCTCGCGGTGCTGACATTGAACACAGAGATAAAAAAGGATTTACTCCTCTCATATTAGCTGCCACAGCTGGTCACGAGAAGGTAATACTTCTGCCGTTATATACTACTGATTTTAGTAAATTTACACGATTCATGATCTTACTATTTCATAATTTCAGGTCGTTGAAATCCTTTTGAATCATGGTGCCGATATCGAGGCTCAGTCAGAACGTACAAAAGATACGCCATTATCGTTGGCTTGTTCCGGTGGCAGATACGAAGTAGTTGAATTAGTCTTGACTCGAAATGCAAATAAAGAACATCGCAACGTGTCCGATTATACCCCACTTTCTTTAGCGGCGAGTGGCGGGTATGTAAATATCATTAAACTCCTGTTGAAGCACCAGGCTGAAATTAATTCCAGAACTGGAAGCAAATTAGGAATATCCCCATTAATGTTAGCCGCTATGAACGGTCATACAGGTATGAATTTTTAATCAATTGTATACGCCTAAATGTTGCCATACGCCGCATTGAATATCTATTAAAATATAATTATTATTGTAGCTGCTGTTAGATTACTTCTCGATATGGGATCTGACATAAATGCTCAAATTGAAACAAATAGAAACACTGCCTTAACACTCGCGTGCTTCCAAGGGAGACACGAGGTTGTTAGTTTATTACTTGACAGAAAGGCGAATGTGGAACATCGAGCTAAGGTTGGTTAACAATACCTTTTTATGCAATGTTACTGTCGTAAGTATTTTCATTTAATTCTAATAATTTTTCTTAGACGGGACTCACTCCGTTGATGGAAGCAGCATCTGGGGGATATGTTGATGTTGGACGTGTGCTATTAGAAAAGGGTGCTGATGTCAACGCCACACCCGTTCCATCTTCACGCGATACAGCGCTCACCATTGCTGCTGACAAAGGACATTCTCGCTTTGTTGAATTATTATTACAAAAGTAATTTTACAATTTTTTCGTTTAATATTACATTTTATTCAATGATTAATGTTTAATTATGTTATTAGCCGTGCTGCCGTGGAAGTTAAAAATAAGAAAGGAAATTCCCCTCTTTGGTTGGCGGCCAATGGAGGTCATCTCAGTGTTGTTGAAATGTTGCATAAAGCGGCTGCAGACATCGATTCACAAGATAATAGAAAGGTGATTGATTACATTTGTTTTTTAAATATATATTGTGTTCCCTCTAGGCTGTGGCTCTATAACCCAGCAATATTGAAACGTTGCCCAATGATCGGTGCTTGTGATCATTTTTTACTGGGTATTCTTCAACCGTGCCACAGTGATAAATTTAAAATATCTGCAGAATATTCGAATATATTGTTATTTGCTGTGAATCTCCAGATTCTCTAGTGCGTCTTCTCAGGTCATAATGGGTGCGGATTGTTTTGCCGTTACTAATATGCATTTGTTGGCACATCCTTTGCATATACTCTGATGATTTCCAAACTACCGAAGGGTGGCCAGCTTTGTGTGTTCATACCGTGATGGTTCAACTTCCTTTATATATTAGTTATATGTAATTTTGAGGTTTCCTTCTCTCGGTATTGGACTAGAATCCTTTGCCACTGTTGGCATTAGATTATACTCTCTCCACTGCACTCGTGCAATTAGGAAGGGGTTTATCTCGTTATTCGTTCTTGTGCATGTAAAATATAGAGAGAGGCGAAACAGATAAAAATTAGGATAATTAGAAAACAATTCAATAGTATTTCCTTTGCTTATTTTAAATTTTGAAGGGCCTCTAAAATATTAGTTGCACGGGGGCTCACATTTCCCTGAAAGTCTGCTTCTATATATATTCGTATATGTATGAGACACTTGCTGAGGGTATGGGCCTTGAATGATAGCAAAACCAAAGGAACCTGGGTCTCGCATGTGACGTGAGGGCTCGCCTTTCGAGTCCATGCCTCGGGGACCTAAGCCATCTTAGTATGCCGTTTTTTGTAAATAGTTATCCCTCTCTTGGCCATTGCTGGGATTGGACGTGTATCTTCTAACACTGTTGATATCAGGTTTTACCCTCCCGACTGTCCAGGCAAGTAGAAGGGGGTTTGCCTCTGTATACGTTCTCATCTTCAATAATATATTTGTCCCACATTTGTTGGTTTAATGTCCTCTGCATTGATTATGTGTGATTTATATATGGATTAATATGAACGGATTTTTATCATACACATTTTAGGTTTCCTGTTTAATGGCGGCTTTTCGTAGAGGCCATGTGAAAACTGTCAAATGGATGGTGAATGTTGTGACCCAATTTCCATCCGATCAAGAAATGACTCGATACATTTGCACGCTTTCCGATAAAGAGCTCCTCGAGAAGTGTCATGATTGTGTGCGTGCAATTAGAGCGGCGAAAGAAACCCAAGCTGCCAAAGCTAATAAAAATGCCTCCATACTTCTGGAAGAGCTGGACCAGGAGAGGTCGCGGGAGGAGACCAAAAGATTAGCTGCCGCTCGACGACGGGAACGTAAAAAAAAGAAGAAACTTGAGAAGAAGGTATGTTCAAAGATACTTGATTATTTTTATCATTTGTTTTTTTTTACATAAAATTTACGTCGGATTTGTTTTTAATTGTGTATAGGAGGAAAAGCGTAAATTTCACGAAGAAAATGAACCATCCGAGTTTAACGAGAAAAATGATGCGGAAGAAGAAGACAGTGATAGAGACGAAGCAGAGTCCGAGGAGCGAGATAAGGGAGCTTCTCCTGTTTTGCCCGACAGAGAAGAGGGAGATTCTGGTATTGATGCAAACTCTCAAGGCTCCTGTTCCTCCAGTGATGTTAAAGGTCAAGATAAATCTAAAAATAAAAAGAAGAAAAAACCTGGCTCTCCTACACTCAATACAATGAATGTACAATCTAACGCCAACGACAAGAAGCAACCCGATAAATCCGAGCCTTCGGTGAAACCTACGCAGAAAGTCGAAAACAAACTTGCAGCAAAATCTGAAAATAAATCTTCCAGCAATTTATCAAACAATGCGGGCGATAAATTAATTATGAAACAAGAAAAAGAAAACGTCGCCCCCGTATGCAATTCCGTCGTTGATAATGCTAGCAAAATTGTTAAAGACAGACCGGTAAAAGCTACAGATTCGAGTGTCACTCCACCTTTTGTTGAAAATAAAACAGATAAGCGTGAGAAGTAAGTTTTGTATATTTTTTTTAAAACAGTTAATTATATATCAGTTACTCTTATTAACACTTTTATAATTTAGAAGACTCGAAGAAGAGCCGAGACCCCTGATACAATTCAGATGTATTCCATCGCAAAAGAAAGGAATTGTTTTCGAGTCGAGCAGACACCCTGCGGATAGAGAAGACTTCGAAGCCACCGGAAACGAAAGTCATTTTACGCCCAACGCTAAAGGGAAGAAGCAATATCAGTGAGTATTTTTAATGAACACCAAGTGATCGTATGCTAGAAAATGGAATATGTTCTTAATATATGTTATATTTTCATTGCTTACTGAGTTTTTGTTCATCTTTGTGTTTTATTTAACAATTGGGAAATTTCTATTGGGAATACTTGGGGAAATATTAATTCTATTCTGGATTATCGTTGCTCTATTTTGCTTCAACTTTGTAATCATTGTGAAATTGTTATTACATTAAAACCTGACTAACTCTATGCTACGTAATCAATCGTTTACATGTTTAAATACGTTTTCTTGTATTTATATTTTATCATGATGCAAATGACTCTTTCTGATTCGTCAATTATATGAAAAAAATTGAAGAAATAATTTTATTAGTTCATTTCTTACTTGATAGTAGAGAGTATTAGACTCGTGCTATATATAGTAAATGAGAAATAATTTTTCTGCAGTCCGAAATGTGTCGTTTTGATTTGGAATTGGTCAGGTATATTGATAAATCTTTAGTATTTAATAACACATTATTTTCATAGTTTTTCTAGTGATATAATCAATTCATCAAAAGTGCAAAGTCCAAAACAATCTGGGAAAAGAGAGGAGGAATGGAAGGAAGTAGTTCGCAAGTCCAATATACAAGTATCATCAGTTGACCCTGGGTAAAGTATATATACTTTTATATGCTTTCATGTTATCTTCCTCTCTTTCACTAGTGGTCGGTTTCCACGTCTACTTTGATGTAAATAAATGAGTCTGGAAGCTCGTTGTTCTTCATCACACGCTTAGCCTTTAACAAATCTGTTACATATATGTTACTATTTATAATATTTCCCTGATGTATGACCGTGTACAAGCCTACGCCCAGTGTTTTAATATTTATTTTTTTAGCTTATCAGTATAATTTTTTTGACTGATGATTATTTTGTTTCTTTTTCTTTTTTATTTTCGTCGATGCGTTTCAGATTGAGTGCGGCGTATTAATTTCGTTATAATTATTTCAGATGCAAAAAAGTATCCGTTCCTTTGCACGCTATATCGAGGGTTATTGGACGCGCGGGTAGCAATATAAACGCTATCCGCGCAGCCACTGGCGCCCATATAGAAGTAGAGAAACAAGGTAAAGGTCAAGGCGAACGTACCATCACAATCAAGTGAGTATTTGCATTGCATATCTTCGAAATGATCTCTCGTATTACGTCTCGTATTATATTAATTAATATTAATGAAATTTTATTATTAGGGGTTCATCGGATGCAACGAAACAGGCGCATTATTTAATAGCCACGATGATCAGAGATCCGGACGTAGATATCATCCAGATGTTACCCCGACCCAAACCGACTACATCCACTCTCGTCACATCGACGTGGGAGAAATCGCATCAAGCCGTTAGTATCGTTATATTTAATCTCGGCTTTCGTTATATAGTATTCTCGATTTTTAATTTTAATTTTTAAACGCAGGTTAACAATATCAAATCGAAGGTTGTTCCGCATTCTACGAGTAGCACGTTCAATAGCAAATTGTCCACCGGATTATTGATGATCAGCAATCCTAATGTTAAGTCGGTACCGTCCACCGTCGTGACTAGCTCCACAGTCGGGGGTGTTCCCGTTTCTACACCGGGTAAATCTCAGGGACACGTGTTCACCGCTCAATTGCCGAACGTTCGAACAGCGGCCGTGTCAACCAGACTGGTGTTCCAAGGTTTGCATCTTTCGACGATAATCCATTCTATATTATGCTAGTTGATGCTATTTCATTTTTATTTTGTCGCAGAAAAACGAACTACTTCCTCGGCCGGTGCAGCCACGACTCAATCATCGTCAACGTCGACTCAGGGCACTAACGGCAGCACAAAAACCACCATGTCTTATACGAATGCAATCATGACGTCGGGTCGGACTGGAGCGCCTCCTACGAGCGCTCCTCAGCCCGGCGGCTCGTTCGCTGCTAAATTAACCAACTCCGGCCAGGAACACGGCCAGATACATACACCCGTTAACACCACCACTGTTATGTCGTCGTCGACAATAACGAGGCCGACTCGTTCACACACGGTAATTAATATATTCTATGACACTCTTAAAAAATATATTAAATTAATCTGAATATTTATCCACTACTATGTTTTCATAAATTTTGTTAAATTATCTATTTTAATATTCGGTATTTAAATTTTGTCCGGTTTATTTTTAGTGGGTAGGTGGATCTAGCAATAACAGTCCACCATGTTCGTCCAGTGCACCACCCACGTGTCCTGCCCTTCCTGCTTGTCATGCTATTTCACATCTTCCCCCAACTACTGACGACCGAAAACCTCATCCTCCGGCTGTCATCCAGGTTATTAGCTCGTCTTTCGATCATGATTAATTACCCTAATAGTTTTAACCTCTTGGACGGGGGGGATCCCCGGTGTAACTGGATCGTAGTTTATCGCGTCCAGGGGGTTATCGTAGTGAGATTAAATATTCTAAAGCGTTGCCGAAATTAAAAATATTATTGCGTTTTCAGGCTCCGAACTCTCAACCGACGAGTACCGTCACTCCTTTAGATCTAAACTTCAGCGGGTCGATGATTCATCCGTCGACGTCGACGCCGTCTTCGATGACGACGTCCCAACTTATGAATCATCATCATCATCCCTTATCGAACCCACTTCAAATAAACACGTCCATCAACAACATGCAGTCAAACGTAAATATTTTAAACAATCTATTTTGTTAATATATTTAAATAATACATTTTAATATTTTGCATCGTTTCATTGCAGTCGAATATCCAATATTCTCTATTCAACAATAAAGGGATGTGGCTTCCTGAAGTATCCTTTGAAAATAGTCAAAACAATAATCCTAACCCACCGATTCAGGTATGTACCCACGTTTATGTTGTTATTTATCTGATTTTGAATACCGTAATTTCTCTGGTTAATAATTTCCGTATGTAAATTTCAGGTGGACGCATCAAAGGCTCCCGGATATCGTGGAACTGCAGGATGTTCACCTGTATCACATTCATCTCGTACAAGTTCTCATAGTACTAGTCCACCTGGTGCCTTACCTCCTCACGCATATCACCAACCGTTCTGTGATATATCATCTGGTGAGAATACACGACGGCATCAACGATTTATTTATTAAAGTTTTAATATACTAATGCATTTCGTTGCTATGATGCAGGTTTGAAAAATCAATGTGGGGGGCTGGCTATCACTCGTCCGGTAAATCATCCTCCGGCTGGTGCTATCGGTTCAATGGGCGGATCCATGTGTGGAGGTCCGGGCATTGTGCCATTGCAAGGTTCTATGGTTGGATCCAACGGATCCGGTATGAATCCCATCGGACTTCCAACATCTGCATCCGGTATGCATAAAACATTTGATTGTAACAATATTTAATGTGTTTGATTTTAATTGCAATTTTATTATTTGCAGGAAATGGCTTGAGCTCTATGGATATGGGTTCGATTTCTCGAAATGGTCCCATATATCCAGATTCCTCCAGAAACAATCACAATTTGATGGTATATTTTTTTTAAATCACATTACTATTGAATTTATCTACGTCAATTAATTCTATCTAATAATATTCTACGATCGTTTGTCCTAGTTTGTAGTTTAATTATTTTCATTGTTTTACAGCAGATGTCTATGTCAATGTCCGGTGGATTCGATAACAACACAGGATTAGTAGGATTTCCCACTCTGAGTGGTTCGGGAGCACCGCCTTCCCGTCTAAATCCTCGCGCACCAGACTTCAGTCAATCTGTTCAACCGCAGTCGACGATAGTGCAACACACATCACAAGTATTATAATTTTTCAATTTATTTTTATTTTTATCTCGAATTTCAAATATCTGACGATGCAATTTGTGATTTTTTAGACCTCCATGTTCCCCAGTGCTTATTCGGGACAGGGAAATGGAAATAATTCTAGTTCAGCGGGATCCATCAACGCGCTGCTAATGGCGTCCGCCTCTTACCAACGGCCTCCACCGCCGTCGACGCCACCACCTCCCAAGCATCATCTCCCACCCCCGAATTACCACCAAGTCAGTATTTACTACAATTATTATATAACGACTGATGATCTTGATGAATACAATATTATGTTTTGAATTTTGCAGCAATCGCGTAATCAAATGTCCGGAGCAATGGGCGGCAGCAACATCGGTCCAATGTCGTCTATGAACCGTTGGGGCACATTCAGCGGCGGTAATTACCAAAATGAAAATACGGGCGTCGGTGATTTAGTCGCTACCGCTCACTTGAACGGTGCCTGCGACGACAGTCCCGAAGGCCGTAAAATGCCACCGCGCCCCATTGGCATGGAACGCGCATGGAAACAGCAGGCGGCCGGTCACAACGGACCCGAAGAATGGATGTCTTATCAGCCGCACATGCAACCGCCACCTCCACCCCATCTTCCGCTCATGCCCACCTACGATGACATGAATGAGAGATATCAGGTAAATAACGATTGTTTCCCCGTTGTTTATCAATCGTTTCTATTTTTTCGAGTTTATTTAATGTTTTTTTTTTTTAATTTTCAGGTTGATAACTACAGTGGTGGTGCTTTAGGTATGCTACCGCCACTGTCATATTTACCACCGCCGCCACATTGGGACACCCAACAGCATCACCATACTCCTGATAAGCAGGTTCGTAAATGATTTAATATAATGCTATTGTTTATTATATATTAGTCTTGTTACGTTCGTTTTTGGACCACTTTGATGCGGATCCTTCCGTTCCTTGGAGCTTTACGATCTGAACACACCATACAGTCTCTATATTTTGCACTACGTATATAAAATAAGGATTTCCATCCGATTGATTGTCGATAGACGTCCAGATTTGTGTGTTTCAGTAGCATGAATATTCTTAATCAGTTTTATTAATTTCTTCCTTCCTTCCTTTTTCTCGCATTCTCTGCGTAAACGCATTACGATGTTGCTAGTTGATCAGTCTACCGTATCTACTCCGCTCATATTTTTATATAGTTGTGAATCACTGTTGGCTTATAAACAACTTTTTTTAAGCTAAAAATATTCATGACTTGTCGTTTATTCTGGTGTCTTATGTTAACTAATTGCGTTGATGACGTTTGTATTGTGACTCTTCTCTTATCAAGTCAAGTGAAAACCTTTTTTTTCACATTCCAGATAACAATTTATATGTAGAAAAATGTTTTAAACTCCTCTAGAACATTTATTTGATTTCACAGTTAATGAAAAATTCCAATATATTCTTAGTACTCGTAGAAAGATTGGTCTGACGCATCTATGCCACATCGAACCATCACAATATTTATAAGAAGAACAGAGTATATTATTAAAAGACTTAGAACAAAGCAATGTAGATTAAACATAATTAACACTTAAATAAAACAAGATTAAAAGAAAATAAAAAGCGAAACACGAGTTGGGCTCAAACCACGGCCGAGGGGCTTGATATCATTGGAGGTATCCTTTGAGGCCCATCTTATAGTCGGTCAAATCAGACGCTCTATGCAAACGATCACAACTAACAAGGTGCACCTGTAAATACCTATTTTTGTACCCAGGATGAAGCTGTGTCGGACCAGTCTGACACAGTTCCATCCCTTGCCATCCACCCACACCGCATATACTGACTTAGGACCATCTCCAGTCTCTTCTGATTGCACTCCGGGCAGGTCCACATAGGAACGAAGAGTAAAAATAAGTGTTAATATAATAAAAGATTAATTTCATGGTACAAAAAGCCAAAAACGTTCTATCCCTAGATTCATGAAAATTATTTGAAATAATAAATCAAGATTAGACAAAAATCATGACATTTTGTACATCCGATTTTCTTTTTCCGCAGCAGCACTCGTAAAAATATACCGAAAAATGATACATGTGCATTTTGATTTTTTTCAATAATTTCCTTTAAAATTTACTGACATGTGTTTTTTATTTTTTTTTCAGAATTGGATGAATAAATGGACTCAATAATCTTAACAACCAACTACAATGTGATGGGAATCAAGACGTATTTTAAATATGTTCAAATTTTCATTGTGATTATTTAAATTGTATGAATTTATATTTAACATTGCATAGTCTCGATAAGTTTTGTTCATAGATGAATTATTATTGGGTATTGACATATTTTTTTTAATGGCGAATTTTACAAAATTACGTTACCAGTTCATATCTGATTGTATGCGGCGCGCCTCGCCGAGGCTGCGCCGCCCGCTTCACATGAAACCCGATCAACCGGCGTGCTTCTGTATTCGCGTATCCGGGTGGAAGCACCGTTAGATTCTAATTATCTCACTGCCAATATTTGCTCATACAATAGTAAGTTGAAATAATAACAAAAAAAAGATTTATCCGTGCAAACCGAATTCGCAATAGTGATTTTGTAATTTTCGATGAAACTGTTCGGATCCGCCTTCGGAACACTTTACTAATCGGATTAAAGTAAATAATATATATGTGTATATGAAGTATATTAATTTGTATTTTTATTTTATGTATTATCTGCCGGCACACTAATATTTGAATGTCTTGGCGTATTGATTATATTTTATTGTAATAATTTCTCAACGTGAGTAATCTCCTAATCAGTGTTTTTTTTTTGTTGTTGAGAAATCAATTCATTAAGCTTGGAATGTGGTTTAGAGAATAGAAAATTATATAATTCGTATCGGATATTAAACCAAACAGTAATCATTTATTGGAGAGGGATTATTTTATTCTAATATGATATTGTTTATTGAGAAAAAGAGATATGCGTTTATGCGACATATTGTTATGTATAATTATTTCTGATTAGGTATTAATTAGTATATACCATGAATTTTAACTTGTAATTGTATAGTGGCATATTTATTTTACTTTTTTTTTTTTTTTCTTTACGATAAATTTTATGATTTGGTTTATCGCCTCTCCTCATTGTGCCACTCTCTCCACCTTTTTTTAAAAACTTGGTGTTTACGCGGCGGGACGGGGGCCTCCGTCCCGCCGACAATGTTTGGCTTGTTAGTATACTAATAGAGATGCTATTTTTCATCACATTTTGATACATTTACAATTGTATTGCATTACCGTTTCATCATTCGTCTGTTGAAGTTGCGGGATACACGTGGGTGTCGTACGACCGTTTGATTGTTGAGACGTGTGCCGCACGTCCGTTCTTCTCGCTTGTCGACTGGGCCGCAGTCGCAGATTTATATTGTTATGTAGGGAATCATCGGCAGACCGTATTTAGGAATGGGGTGATGTATTTCACTGTGAGTTGTGCCTCGGCTTTGTTAAGTTTTGGAAATAACGTTTGTGCTGCCATTAATTGCACAATTTTGTTTTTCAAAGGACAATGCTGCTCCGCGCTGGCATCTGTAATGTTAGAGATATAAAATGATCTATTAAATAAAATATAATCCATTACTATATTATATATATGAATTTGACCCGATCGTTTTGTTGATTAGTTTATCATCGGGGCTAACGGTTTTTCTGCATAGTTTTTTGGCGCGGCGGCGGCGGAAGCGGCGAATGCTGCCGCCCTTCCGCCGGCGACGCGCCCCTTTTCAAATGCATAAATGAATTAATTGTCATTAGGAGAATTGGCAGTCGTCGTCGGGCGGGATCGCCCGCCGCCGTCTGGGCAACGGCGGCCGCGTCCACCGCCTCGGCGAGGGAACTCCCACTTTTTTTTTTAATTTCTATCCATTATGTTTAGAATAAAATATGTATTCGAATAATGCTGAGTTGTTTTAACGATATTTAGATGATGCAGGATTTCGAATGTAATATTACTCTCTGCTTGTATATGAAGACTATTATTATACAATATAAAACTTTATGCACCGAGAATTTTTTATTTATTTGTTCCGTCAGATATGTTTTTTGCCGTTAATCTCACCGAATGAGTCTTCATTTCGCTTTCCACTTTCCTGATCGTCTGTCCTCAAACTCCCGTGTCCTCCCCAACCTCAGTATTCTAATAATCATGTTATAATGCCTTTGTTCTTCTAATTATTATTTAAGTGGCCTTCTAACCCTGACGTAAATCCACATCCTTCTCAATCCTGATCAGTCAGGACTGTGACAGTCGTCCTCCAGGTTATCTTGGCTCTTCGAATACGGGTCACGTATTAACGTATAAACCGCGCGGATTGTAACCATAATAATCAAGCTAGGGACAATTCGTATTTAATTTACAGTCTGATCGGATGCTATGGGCACCTCCTGTAGCACACACGTCACCAAATTGGTCTGGATAGCGGCCTGGCTCATAGCTCTAAAATCTACGTAGCCTTGATTGTGCCCAACCACCATCTCCGCCACGTCCAATACCAACACTCGACTCAACACCATGGTGGCCGCTGATGCATATGTTGCATCATCATGGGTTTGATCATTGATGACCGCATGATGCATATGCTGCATCATCACGGGTTTTCGTTAACAATTTTTATCCGATAATATATCCATATTAAAAAATCTTTGTGGGTGCAACATTTTATATGGTACATTTTATATTGAGGTTTAATGGATAAATGAAATGAATTTCGGGCGTTAGGGGGTAGTTTTTGTATAGAGCCATCTATATTTACGAGATTAAAACTTTTTTTTTATTGTTTTATGTACACCCATCCCTCGCTTAACACGGAAGATAGGTTCTGCTAGATCACCGTGTTAAACGAGACTAACAAATGTATGAAAAAGAGAGGATAGGTTATATTTTAGAATATTAAAGAAATAGGTAGATAGAACTGAAAATTTATTGAAACATTATGAACATCATAGATAAAAGATATTTATTTCAGGTGTACTATTTTTTTTTACATTTAATATGGACAGTTGTCGTCCAGATATATCCTAACCGTTATTCTTGGATCATAAATTTTCGAATAGGGATCCATGCTCAAAATGTCAAAATCAATCACGGACAGTATTAACACTAATTAGATATACTAATGTTTTGTTTTTGATTTTGGTCAACATCAGTTATTGGGTTTATGAATAAAATGTAAAGTTAATATGTCCGACTGTATTGGGTTCTTGCTCTAGATTTTGTAAGCACGGAAACTTTTGTCCATTTGATAATTGCGGTTCTACTGTAGTATTATTTATAATAAATTTATAAATTAATCTACGAGTAATCCCGATAACCTTTCACTTTCGCAATAATTATGTAATACAATAAATCAAATACTGTATGAGATATATATCGGTATGTTATGCCATTTGGTTGATCTGATCTCACAAAATGAGTAAAAGGAAACTTAAGTGTTTTTAACATGTCCGGCAAGAGTATTTCTATTGTTTAGAAATGTGACGAATCGTTTTATTTGTGTGTGAGGCATCATTCTCGGTGGTATTTCAAAGGTATTTTCTATTTAAGGATTTTATGACAAGGAATTAATTGTATATATAATTGACGTTAAAAAATGTACAGTTACTGATCACAAAATGAGAAAAACAAGAATAATACTGAGATGACGGACAGCTTTGCGATTAAAACCAGAGTTAGTCGAGTGTAATTGACAATTTCGTATACAGCGTTACCTCAATATATGTTCTTTATCCGTTCCAGATCCATGGACTCATACTGAACGAGTCTTTCTCATAACAAATATAAAGAATATAGAAAAACAGAAAATAATACATGTTCCAGAAAAAAAGACATGACTCCACAAAAAATCACTGAACTTGGAGGCAATTATAAATACAAAAATATTTTATAGGCCTAATCTACAAAGAAAGAAACCTTTTAATTGAAATCAATAAAAAATAACCAGATGGAAAAAATATCTATAAGAACTCTACAATGATATGGAACCCCAAACCCATGGAATGAAAGAAGAAGTTGAAAAAGATATCTTATATAGATGAAATACCAGCTGAAATGATCAAGGTGTCAAAAACAGATGGGATTGACGCTCTTGTAGACTTAAACATAAAGTATATTATAGTATAATCTATAATAGTCTACGATAAAGGCATCAGCCCGTCACATTGACTAAAATCGACTTTCATCACAAGCAAAAGAGTGTAAGGAACATAGGAAAATATGCAAAATGTGCCCTATATGTATACATGTCCTATGAATCACGTGACATTATGACGTAGCTGGCTTTTGGCGCGAACTGTTTCCCGCTCGAAACGTTCCATGACATACTTTCCACAAGGGAGGAGACGCATTCGAGAATATCGACTGCACTACGAAATCTCGATAAAAAGCACATCCAACTGCAATGAAGATAACCTTCGAACCCAACAGGACCATGATCGACTGCACTGGATTGATGCGGACAGATTATGGTCGCTTTATAACATCTGCAAAGATTTTGACTAATACTTTTACTAAAAATTTACTTAATTAGTGATGGAGTTTCCTCTATATCCTAATCCGAACCCAAGATAGATACACTCGCATCTATCTTCGTCTTATGATCATCATTCTCAAGTTCCTGCAGCTCCTCAATGGTTAGCTCTCCCCTGAGACCTTTCACTAACTCATCAGCATCATCATCACTCACATTCAGTCCCATGGATCTGCCAAGAGAGACAAGAGTTCCTTTTAGTCACTGCTTCTGGCCACCAATTTCTCCAGAGTTCATTATCCTTGTAAAGGATGTGGAAGGATTCGTGACTCGGACCATGGCGAGCCTTTACTCTTCGCCGGTGAAAGCCGCGCGACAAGCCCGGACATATCGGACATCTTCAGAAGCAGTGGACACCACGTCATCGCCACACGCTGAATACCCTTGGGAACAGCCACGTCAACAGCTATTGGATTGCCGCTACCACGTCACCGCAAAGGACTGGACGCGGTCACGATAATATTTAACGTTTAAAATTTACAAATGTTATAAAATCAATGGTCACATTTCGTGTTCGTATGCTTTCTCTATATAGAATGCGCCCTCTTCCGAGATGACGGACCAATCAGAGCGTCCGCATCCCTTTCATAGATAATAAGTCTTCATATTTCATACCTCCTACAAAAACTCCGTTTTTGTCAGTCAGCAGTTGGTCGTTGTCTTTTCGACAGTCGACAGGATGATTCGCTCACGCTGTCATGTCAATCACATCTCCGTGATTTCTCTCGTACCAGAGATACGTCTCTAGGATCCTTATCATCATCTCGTACCGGAGATTCGTCTCTGTGAACTTTTCATCACACCTATTATCAAAACAAAGCGTGTTTTCACTTGATCTCGATCTTCGAAAAGCGATCGTCGACGGTCGAACGTTTTAGCGCCAGCGGTCGTGTACCTCTTTGATACGCGAGCTCAGGTGCCTTAACATTATTGGAGGCAGCGACGGACTACCATTTTTTTGGACTACTGTCGCGCCCCTTAATATAATTGGTGGCAGCGGTGGGATACCATTTATCGGACTACTGTCGCGCCCCCTTAACATTTTGGTGGCAGCGGTGGGATACCTTTTTGGTACTACTGTCGCGCCCCTTAACATTATTGGTGGCAGCGGTGGGATACCTTTTTGGTACTACTGTCGCGTCCGCTTAACATGTATGTCCAGTCAATAAAAGTCAATATCAACAAATTGGAGTCAGATTAATTCATCCCTTGAGGGAAATATCTACAGAAGCAAAACTCGTTCACTATGAAAGTAGGGTTGTGTGAAACAACATAGTGATTGGGTCATTTGAGTCTCAGAGTTGCGACGGGCAGATAACATCAAGAGCATGGAGAAGATCCGCAGATAAATTCAACTTTGGATGAAATCCTCAGTGGAAGATACCGAGATTGCATCCTCGAAATAAATAGTTGGATTCGCTAAAAGAGGACAAGTTCTAGATGAAACAATCTGGGCTCTTTGATGAAGAAGATGACCGTTCGAAGATTTGCTGATTAATTTAATATGATATCGATTACTATGACGAAAGAAACAATGGTGTAAGTAATAATTACACGCCGAGGTTGAAAATTTCAATATTCGCACTGTGATTAATGATCTATATATAATAAATGAGTATTATTTTGTAAAAGATAATGATAAATTAGAACCGTATCAATCACGGCGTTTCTCAAATTACGGCATAATAATAATCGGTATCAGAAACGGTTAAGCCAGTTTTAATTATTGTGTTCGTGGAGTTTTCATTAAGAAATGTCAATGTTACGTCATTTTGTTATCGAGGACTGGACATTAGACCTTAAATCATTCATCAAAGACTGAGGAGGACTGGATAGTAGCAGGAAGTTCTTGGATTACTGGAGGCTAAGAGTCGTCCGTTGCATAATCTCGAATCCGGCGTCGGTGTTGCCATGTGCGACGGATGTTGCGTCGGACGGGGGTACATTGCCGCTCGTGTTTCACGTGTGAAACATCCATCGACATTGAGACGTTTTGGTCAATGTTGCGGCTGACGATCGCAGATGATTTCTTAACAGCGATTCGATTTCGTGCGAAGGTTGACGGACACTCATAATTGGATCCGACCA
This sequence comes from Philopotamus ludificatus, assembly GCA_022495035.1. Taxonomy (NCBI): domain Eukaryota; kingdom Metazoa; phylum Arthropoda; class Insecta; order Trichoptera; family Philopotamidae; genus Philopotamus; species Philopotamus ludificatus. The sequence goes on along the minus strand of JAGXCT010035615.1, from coordinate 2,938 downwards.
ATTTGACGAGTGCGAGATCTCAATTGAAGCCAAGAGGCGTCACCGATTGCCGAGTCGATCCAGTTGCGGCGTTCAAATGTGCGATTTACACGTGAAAGTGACTCGGGTGACTTAGCATTTGCATCAGAATTCGTGATTCATCTCGGTTGCTTCACACAGTTTGATCACCTCGATCAAACGAGATCGGATCGGATCCGAATGTGTTTGACCAAGGGCGATCGCAAATTTCCTTACATGAAAGTGGTCCAGTTCGACCGGGACACTCGGTGTATTATATTGAATTAATGGACTGGTCGAGCCATTTATGGCTTTCTTTTATCAACGCCACCGTGTCCGATCCAATCCTCCGACGGCAATTGACGGCTAACGAGCCGCCAAATGCGTTTTTTTTTTACATCAAACGCACGGCGAATCGAGTGGCGATTATGGCGCGATCGCCATTGGGGCAGAAATTATTGTCGATTTGACGCTAAACGTTGGCTCGGGTATTTTGAAAATTAAATTACTGAATTAAGCGTCGACTTTGAGAGGAGAAAAAAATATTTTTAGGTCGCTGGGCTTACGCAATGTGGCAACATTAATTCACACGTCAAATTCAAACGTAACGCACGAAACAATTAGCGTTCATAATTTATAGCATTTTTAATATAGCCCATTAATATCGCTTTTAATTATATTTTGACACATTTTTAAAGTAGTCCCCATCGGATATGTCTGGGAATCAAATTTCGATGTTGAGCTCTTTCTGAGATTTTGTTTTTATCTCCTCGGTTCAAATACAAATTCTCAAACTACACCGATTCGATAGCCGACAAAAAAATACTCGGATAGATTAGCCATCCGACGAAAACTATGAATTCATGGAATTCTTTATGACACTAGTCAGGGGGGAATGTAAGTGCGAAATACCCTGTAGTAGTGTTAGAATTATTTAATTTATTTTAGTTGATGTGGTGCTTAGCCTTTAAAATGTGGTGCTGGTGACGTCTGCTGAGAATACCACGTGTTAAGGGTAGTAGTACCAAAAAATGGTATCCCACCACTGCCACTAAAATGTTAAGGGGGGCGCGACAGTAGTACCAAAAAATGGTATCCCACTGCTGTCACCAAAATGTTAAGGGAAGGGCGACAGTAGTACCAAAAAAATGGTATCCCACCGCTGCCACCAAAATGTTAAGGAGACGCGCGACGATAGTAACCGATATCAGAAAAGGTAACCCGTCGCTGCCTCCAATTTTTACGACACCGATTATATATGTTCGACCGTCCGGTAGTTGACGATCGCTTCGAAGATCGGCATCAAAGTGTGTTTTGAAGATGGTGTTTATTGATAATATGCAGATGTCGTCAGTTCGATGATGGATAAATATGGATGTGATATATAAGACTGTAATCAGAAAGAGTATTTATAGATTTGTTGTCGATGTTTTTTAAGTTTTTGTAAAATGTTTTTGCGATTTTTTTTGCAAAAATCGTGCATGTTTGTTTTATGTCTTTTAGGATCGTGTCGAAAAGACAACGACCTACTGCTGACTTCATACCTGCTACAAAAACCCCGTTTTTGTAGCAGGTATGAAAAATGACGACTTATTGTCTATGAAAGGGATGCGGACTCTGATTGGTCCGTCATCTCGGGAGAGGGCGCATTCTGAACGACCAAGTGAAAACCGCCATAGGTTCTACCATAGTAAGTGCGACGCCAGATGCAGAATGTAGAGAATCCTGGATGAACAAAATCAAGAAAATTTGGACCAAGAATGATCACAATCCTAAGACATGAGGGTGCTGACTGGAGAAGAATTAAAATGGATCATGTAGATTAACCGCTAATGAGCTAAGATAGTACCCGACTAGGTTAATCCTCCGATGAAAATCTACGAATTGTAGGAGTTCTTTATTATACTGGGGGGAATGTAATTGTAAGTGACTCATTCCTCATTATCTGATCTGTTTTCGGGTAAACAGTCTTAAATCATTGATTTAATAGCCTATCATTAATCTTAATCTCGCTTATCATACATCGCGTCACTGTTAATTATTGCTGGCAATAATTCTGCACGATCCTGAAATCCAGCTGAAGGACGTCAGATCTTGTTTCAAGAAATAGACTCGTCATCGTTGGGAACGTTTAGTACGCTAGAGGGAGAATCTTTAGAAACCATTAAGTCATGCGTCCGCGAAGCAGCTCTTGATCTGTGGAAATAGGGATGAGATTCCTTCCCGAAGGGATCCCTTCTTTCTTGATGTCAGAGCCAGGCTAAGTCGTAGCTGGTTCTTTCGCTATTTTTGGGTCAGTCTATTTTTGACTGGTTACGACAACGTCAAGGCTAAGCTTGAAGAATTAAACCTATTACAGTAGTTCTTAACCTTGTTGGAGGTACTGAACCCCACCAGTTTCATATGCGCGTTCACCGAACCCTTATATCACACCTCGTATAATTTTTCATAATATCGTACATTAAGTCAGATGTGTGTTTTAACCTCTGCCGAACCCGGGAGACTGACTCACCGAACCCCTGGGGTTCGATCAAATCCAGATTGAGAACCACTGACCGAGTAGCATCGTCATACTATTCTTATGGATTCGTATGTCAGGATTACAGTCACGTTCTGTGGTCCTGTCCTCACCTGGACGTCGCGCGAAACGACCTATTCCATGATGTTCGATGCGTCATTAAAATGTCTAATCGGACACCGACTTTTCGTTCCGGTTCAATTAAAAAAAATAACCGGGGTTTCGGTTTTTTGTTCAATGATTAATTGAACCGTTTTAAATGTTGTTATCGAGACTTTGTACCGAAAGTGAATGAAAAATCGCAAAAACTCATTATTGATGTCGGAACGAAACCCCGTAGCTGAACCGAAAATAAATAACGGTTCATATCGATTTATTATACATTTTTAATACAAATAAAAACAATATATTTTTATTTAATTA
>JAGXCT010035614.1:0-23758 GCA_022495035.1 Philopotamus ludificatus | reverse complement strand
AAGAAGGGCATGGATGATTTAAAAAAAAGGTGGCAGAAGGTTATAGATAATATGGAGAATTATTTTGTATAAATAAATTAAGTATAGTATAAGAAAAATTGTTTTAAATTTTATTAAAAAAACGATATTACTAATGGTACCCCTAATAGATAACTTCGACTTGAGTAATGACTGTTGAGCGTCCAGGCCGATGTTTTTAATATTTTTTTAAATGATCCACACATCTCTCACATTCAAATGCTTTCGTAATCAACTCTTATACTCCAGTTTTCTTTATATATCTTTTTCTCAATAAAAATGTTTTAAAGCTAAACAAAACATGCATTTTTATTTGTAAAACGTATCAATTAATTGCATACAAACACAGCTGATGACCAACCGCACCGATTCATATCGCAATGCTGAACACAAATGCAGATTAGCGGTCGCCAAACGCTGCAAAACCCTTCTGCCATACAAAACAATCCATCGGCCGTGCCATTGGTCGACGACGTTCGATTCAATTAGTTAAATTGTATCGATCGACTATTTTTAATTGGATTTATTAGCGAGTGCCATGGAGCTCGTGGCAAAGTGTGGCAATGGCCGGTCCCTAATAGGGCCGTCGCAGAGTACAGATAGTGATGTTGAGAGACCCATCTTCTGGAGTAATGTCCCCTTAATGGAGCCACGGAGATACTTTCATACATTAGAGGACGTCTGCCCGGGTAATTAGGTTAAATAGCTCTTGTGTTCGCCGATTACTTTCGAGTGCAATCTCGGCGACCCATCTAAGTACTTGCTGATTTGTGACGCAGCTTGCAAATGAAAATTGGACACTTCGATTTAATACCCTTTAATATTTATAGAGAAAAAAGCAAAGGAGTGAAGGGCTTCTTCAGAAAAAAATTTGACTAATTTATTATTACTGGAAAATCTGGCATTTTCATTTATTTTTCTATAATATTTTATTACAGTGGTGCTCAAATCTATTGCCTAAAACTGTTCCCGTTTGATTCCTCCACTAGTTCACTATAGGCGTGCAGATGGGGAATATAGAGAATTCTTTGTTTTTCATTTTTCTCGAATAGCTCTTTTAATATAAATCCTAAAAGTCACAAACTTTTTTTATTTTTCTAAAAAAGTCTAACGAATAAATATTATAAATAATCAATGACCTTTATTGTCTGCAATTGCAAAATAAATAAAAACAACAGTATTTACTGTTGTCGCAATGTTTTTTTTCACTCGCCTTCGGCACGATGTGCCAAATACAAATAAAATGTGCGAGCGACACGTGCTGTGAAAGCTCATTCTGCAGCGAGATATCGCCAATAACGTTGTCATATTGATTAGTAAGAAATCCAAAATATCGACTAAATTATGAAGCATATTATAAATAACTATTTTTATTCATAGAATAATCCATTTTTTAAAAAAGTCAAGGGATAAATAAAAAAAATCATCAAAATCTTGACTTGAAATGCTTGGGGGTATTTGAAATACCCCTACTCTACTCTGTTTATTTATTCCATCTCAATATTTTTAATCCAATCCAATCTGAAAAGAACAGTTATTTCCTTTCTTTATTGCGGCTGTAATAAGATAACCTTCTAACTTATTGGGTCTCGGTCATAGCATTATATTAATTTTTAAGAGGTAAGGTATCGTATACAGCTAGTTTTGTTGCTATACTCTTCTAATATTTTCCGTCTCTTTCACATAATCAGCCAGCTAGGCGATCTCCTTACCGCTGAAAAGTTTATTTGGTAAATTAATAATAATTAAACTCGTTTTCATATTATTTAATTGATTTGGCGAAACGTTTGAGACTATCGACTTTTAATTAAATAAAAAACTTATTCAGTATATTTAAAATTTTACGAAATTGTGGATTGTTTTTTTTATTATTTATTGACTATATATATTATAGTTTTCATATTTTTCTAATTATTTTTAAGGTTACCTTAATATTATAATAGTATTTTAAAGTTTTTAAAGCTGCAAGCGATGCGACCGCACGTTTCGGCTCGGATTGCAGCAAGCTGCGCTCATAAAATTCCACCACTTATCTCATCAAAACCACAGGGTACTTGATGGAAACTAAATGAGATTGATGGCGTCGACTTTTCAAATATTATTTTTTAATAAACCCACGCCCACAGCCACAGCTTCATTTGTCGCAAGATACATGAACGTGCTCCACGTGTATCCGTTTACACGTGGATAGGGGCTGGTGATAAAAATGAACTGTCTCAATACGTTATCTTTTGTCTGGGGCTCATACAGGAAGCTATAAATAGAGAGAGTCCTCTTCGAATTCAATAGCAGGGATATCGGTTTCTGGTCTTTGATTCCTCGCCAAGTCATTAGTTTGTACAATAGCCCTCCTCCCCGTGGGACTTTCCCCGGCTGTGTAATATTTGGCCAAGGTATATGTGCCACTATCACCGGCGACTATATAATAATATCGCAATAAAAATAACGATCATGGTTATTAATATGGTGGCCACCGAGGGGTTGAGGGATTGGGACAAAGAGTAGTAAAATCGAAGCACCGTCATATATGTACATATGCAATGAAGTGAATTATGTCGTTGTTTGAGTTAGTATGCTTTAGGGTAGTCGTTGTTTATTGATTAGTTTGGTGTCTAATCAGCAGTAAAATAGTTTTTTATGCGTGATGAAAATGGTTGTATTGCATACGTAATACAACATCCCTTGACTTGCGTATTTTGTCTGTAGGTTCCTGAAAATTAAGACTAACTAATGCATAATGCTTTTTATTTTTTTTATAAAAGAACCTAACCACTATCAAGAACCATAATCGTGCCCAATTCTTCATATATTTGACTCGGAATGAATTTGTTTGTAATGCATCGGTATTTTCCAACATCAGTTAGTACATATTTATTTCGATAGGGGCATTTTTTGTCTCATATTATATCTAGATCATTTAAATGTACTTTTCAGTGTATGTACTTAAGCTTTTAATTTTATTTGTCTCTAAGCTTGAGTACTTCACTGATAAAATGGAGACTGAATATAGCGAATTCATGTAAATCGAATAGTTTCACAAACTACAAGTGCACATAGTACATTAAAAATGCACCTACTAAAGGTTGAAAATGCGAAAGTGTTGGCAAATTGTATTTAACACCTTAGACGCCATGTTTTTGTATTATTATTTAATAATAAATATAATATTATATGCTATTAAAAATGTATTAAACTAGTAATAATTTATTTAATCGCCTGCCATTAAAATAATCTTGTAAATAAATTAATTTTCTTTTAATATTGTTAACAGTAATTACAAAAAAAATCGTATTTTTGTCTTATATGCATTTGTCATCACCACTAAATATTTTTACCAGCTAAAACTCCTCCTCCAGCTCTGACCACCACCATGGTATTATTGTTAGATATTCAGCGTGGTGGTGGTTGACTTTCAGGTAAAAATTTACCTCACATCCTCCTTGTTATCGTTCTTATCCCTGCTGTCCGCCGTTGATTGGCGACCCTCTTGATTTCTCGGCTTCTACCTTTGTTAGCATTACTCTCCCGGCAAAAGTGGATAGCATCTTGTGTTCTTGGTCTTCGCCGAGGAGGAGTTTCTGCAGGGCTTCGATGGTTACCGCCCCTCCTCCTAAGCTTCTTCGAGCTTCTCTTAAGCATGGGCAGTGTAGAAAGGAGTGCTCAGCGGTGTCCAGCACCTCTCCGCATTCGTGGCACTCTAGGGTAGCCTCTTTTCCGATTCGGTGTAGGTACTATCTGAAACATCCGTGCTCGGTTAGAAGTTGGCAGAGATGGAACCCTACGTGTTGGTAATTTTTGAGCCACGATTTGAACGCTGGGATCTGTCTTTGGGTCCATTTACCGTTTAATGTGTCGTCCCAGTGCTTCTGCCATTTTATTATCAGCCACTTTTACTGTGTTTGGTCGTTCTTGCGTCCGGCTCCTGCTTTTGATACTCAATCACCACTAACCAACCTTTACTTAATATAAACTAATACAGGCAACAATTTATTAACGAAAGTATGGCACAAATGTTACATCACTAAACTGCTGAAAAAAGATGCTTCTGTATTTCTCTAGTAATTTTAGGTAAGTTTTGAGAAAATATTAGAAATAAAAACGTTTTTTAATAGCATTATTTGAGTTATTTATATTTATGTAAGATATTAGAGTCAATTCAAAGAAGAATAACATCGGGTTAACGTCTTTTAAAAGTTTGGTAGTCTCAAACTTTACAATATTTTTATTTAAAAGCATTGTTAATGAGTTGACCTTAAGCATTACATAATAAAATATTAACATTAAAAGGAGATAAGTTATGATTTTTGTTGGGTGTATAGAATTTTACACAATACATTTTACATTTTACACATATAAATAAGTTAATACTAAATAATAATTTGATTGCGTGTAGAGCAAGAGCGCTATCTGCTCGTCAGCGCTACCAGTGTCGTGTATTCGATGGATGCAGGGCGGCAACGGAGTGAGGGGGGGGGGTTTCTGCGCCATTGTACTGAGTCGGTCACAAGTTAAGCGAATAATGAAAAAGAAGAAGAGATATAAAAATTACATAAAGCTAGCATAGCCGATGAGTATATTTTGTATAAAAATAGACCCCAAAAATTTCAAATCAAACATTTAAAAAACATGGATTATTCTCTGAATAAAAATAGTTATTCATGATATATAATAGTAGAAAAATAAAAAATAAATGCGACGCAGAGGTGATATACGCACAGAGCGACGGCCCGCCGCGACTGAGGCCCGCTCCCGGATCGGTTTCTACACTAGCACAGCACGATATTTTTTCTCGCTTGGACTAACACATGCGCAATGTTTTTTCTCTCTCATATCTGGTACGGAGCGATAAGAAACATCGCACTCGTGCGATTAAAATATAATATTTTTGCTTTTATTTATTTTTTTCGCAATTGCGGAAAATAAAGATCAATAATTATTTATATTTATTCTTTAGACTTTTTTACGAGCCAGATATGATTCAATTATTTTTAAATGGAAAACTTCTAGTTCTCCTTTTTTAATGGGAAATATGTTTTTAGGTAGGGGTGTTCTATGGAAGGATTTGGAGTATTTAAGGTTATAGTTAGCGAGAGAGGATATAGAGGGGTTAATATTTTTAAATTTATGAAAATTATCATAGAAAAGACTTGCATAATATTAAATAAGAGTGATTGTGCTTAGTGTGATTATTTATTCTTCTCTGAATTTTGCTTGATTGTGTAGAATACGCCGAACTTCAGATCTAGGAAGCGTATAGGAGTTGAGGACGCTGAGAGTTTTTTATAGAAATTGATCTCGGGGTATTTGGCTTTGGAATTCCACAGTATAGGGGTACTTTTAATATTAATATCAGTAGGATTTAATTTATCTTTAAAGAGAAAAAAAAATCCTGTGTCTTTGAGGGGTAAGTGGCTTGTGTTAGGCTTTGTGTAAGTAATTTTGCAGTGTCATCGGCGTATAGCGCCAAGGGGGTATTTTTTTTTTATTTTTTTGAATCGAAAAACCTTGTACGACATGGTGAATAAAAAAAAACAAAGTGTACAGTCAAATCGCATCAAAATAAAAGAAGATACATAAATTTGGCTATCTTTATAAATCTGCCAACGTAATTATACACGTATATAAGTATAATCCCTTAATCTATTTGCGCAGCTAAGGGGTTAATCTAGTACTCAATTAGAGCGCTCATATAGCCGGGGCCGAGCCGAATTAACAGCGCGTTCCAACCGGAGCGGCACATATTTCAGACGGCAACAGTAGCAGCGGCAGTTGGGACGCAACACGCTGTTGGCGCGCGATTTATGGCCCGAGGCTGTACAAGTGGCGTGCCAAGTGCCGGCACGCGTGCCCCGGCTCGCCGTGCCCTTTTTGCTCATTGTGCCACCACAATGGGCAAAAATCAGTTATTGATGCGGAAAATGGAGCCGGAGGCAACAGGATGCGCGGCTAGCTGTTCCGATGCATAAATCTGAATATTTGTGCACGCTGCACATCGGGTCAGATAACAAATTTATTCATTATGTTTTTTTTTTGTTTGTGAAAATTTTCAAATGGGGTTTTTCCTATCTGCATCCCCCTTCTGACTAGGTAATTAATCCGGCCATATCGAAGCATTAAATCGTACTTAGGTACCTGTTAAAATAATGGAAGTCACTACTAAAAAGTATTTATAAATTCATCAAAAATTAATAATAATAAATATCAGGTCTAAAAAAAATTGTAGAGACCGGAACAAATAATAATGAGAAGGTACTAGATCTGGAGAATATGGTAGGTGTGGCAGTATATCCCAGCTTTTGGCGAGTTAGCAAACTTGTATGAGGTCTCGAATTATCTTGGTGTAACACTACATCATTTCTATTGATCAATTCTGACCTTTAATGTTTAAGGGAATCATTCAATGTGTCCAGCTGATGACAGTACACTTCAGAATTGATCGTTGTGTTGTACTGTAGCAACTCGAAAAAAATGATTCCTTCGAAATCCCACCAAACAGTTAGCATCACCTTTTTTTGATGAATATCGGCTTTTGAAGTGCTTTGAGCCGGTTTATCTTATTTACTCCATGATCTCTTGCGTTTAAAATTGTTGTAGAAACCCCATTTCTCGTTCCCAATAAAGATGCGCTTCAAAAATTTATCATTTTCTTGATGTTTGAGAAGCAAATCACAGACGTCAACGCTACAGCACAATTTTTTCCCCGTAAGAATATGAGGAACCCATAAGTCTTTTGCATGCAATTCTTTTTATATCAGCTGTCAAAAATATATAATGATTATGCGGCTTAAGTGTGAAGTTGGGTGGGAAAAAATACAATTAAGTCCTCTATTGGGGAAAAAACGAAACGACTTTCCGAACAACCCAACAGAATACACTACATGACTCTTATAAGATATTGAAATAAAAACCCAGGATATGAATAAATTAAATGTTGATGAATAAAGGATACTATCAATACATATTATTATTTGCAAAAGATAACAAACGTAAAGTCTTTATTTTTTTAACTACTTTTGATTTTTGATGCTCTTGGATATCATATAAATTATAAAAATACTAGAATATCATAATAATTATTATTAGAGAGAAGAATATTTTAAAGCCATCAGAGAAGATATGAAAAATATAAAAATCGTTGACACAATAATAATAGCTAAATATAATGAAGCTAATAAATATTACTCTGGAAAGTGCTGTAAGGCATAGGTTCCCAACCTTTTTCGGGTGGCGGCCCCTTTTTATAAAATCCATGCGATCCGAGACCCCCATACAATACAAAAGCCATTTATTAATAAGTTAATTAAAAAAAAACAACAATCAAAATTATCTATCTTTTGTTATTTTATCTTATGATGTAAGTTTCTCTCAAATATATAATAAATCATAAATATAATTATTGCAAATCAATTGTTTGATGTGTAATTTATTAAAATATCAAAATCACTGCTCTTTATCCTCTTTAATATCTACAGAAGGTGTTCTATTATATTTAATGTTGCATTAAGCCACTGACCACGAGTCCTCCCATCGCCCAACATCATATAAAGCGCGTCTTTGTCTGACCGTAGCTAAATCTCCAAGAAGTCCGGCATGCAATTAGCTCTTAAAACCAAATTAAACGCGGAGTCCATAAAGATTGTCGGATAAAGGTGGTCCATAAAGAGTGTTACAAGCCGGAGAATTAATCGCGGCGATGCAGAGGGCGCATCCGACATGACTAGTTAACCCTCGACGTGCCCTCGCCCCCTCCTCCGGTCGAGATTTCATTCTGCGCCCGACCACTCCCGGGACTCGCCCAGACACCATAAAAGCTACGGGGAGGGACTGTTAGTTTTACGGTTCTTCGGTGTGAATACCTCACTCGGTCATTTGAAGAATATGGCTAAGTAGACCGGGATAATGGTCTATGCACATCGTATCTTTTTAATACGTGCCTAGGCGAAATGCGCGCGAGCCGACCATGTCGGTCGGAATACGTACTAAAGTGGATGTGCTACCCTCCGACCTTCGCCGATGGGTATTGCGGTTGTATAAAAAAAGAGGTGATACCGTGCAGTACAGCGAGAAAGTGTCGGACGCTGTTTACCATACTGTCGGTGGGGGAGGAGCCATAAAACTTACTTTATCTGTCTTTTCATTAGCGTGAAAGTTTATTTTCAACATCTACCGCTGGAACATCTCGAGCGTTTCGTTCAAATTTGCACGAGATGCTTTTCACCGCTGAAATATTTAATAAAATTATCATTTTACCTATTAACCGTCTCTTAAAACACATTTATTATAAAATAGATTTTCTAGTAATTATTTAATTGGTGTCAATATTGCTGAAAAAATAACCGTTTATGTATCAATAAAGTAGGTACAAATGGAAATAATGTCAATCTCTTAACCTATCTTCAAGTATTATTAGGATTTTTTGTCATAATATTTAAAATAGTTAAATATGACGCATCGTTCTCTTGTATCATCTATTTTTCTAATCTGAGAAACACTTCTGAATTCAATTTATAGATTAGTTCCATCTTGTACTCTCTCTTCATCTTCCTAATGTTACCAATTCATTGTCCTTTTATTTTCGAAAAAATCCCAAGGGTTGTTCAGTAAATACGGTAGTTGAGGTTATTCGAGATATAAAATGGTGTACTTTTTGGGCAGAAATTCTTCATATATTCTCCATTTTTTTCCACTCGTAAAAATTTTTTGAATACAATAAAATGCATAAATTAAAATAAGTATATATTGTACATTGACTACTGATGTCAAAATACGTCAAGGATACTGAAATACAAAAAATATGTTAAATGCATTGCAATGATGAGTTTACTATTTTTAATCATCCTTTAATTTAGTAATTCGAAAAGCTATTCAAGTCTACTCTTCAAGTTTATTTTATACTCTATTTACAGATTCTTGGTGATCTTTTATCTCCATTACTAGATTTTAAAAAGCATTCAGTGATTAAGATACACGTTTAATAATCTTTTTAGTACTTGATCAACAAGAAAAAATATGGCAATAGATCAAGTGAAAAAAGCTTGTTTTAATTTAATATTTAGACATTACTGAAACTTTTTATAGATCCCCAGAATGTCATCAGTAAATCAGTAAATGGTATTCTTTGGGGTTAATAATAAAATCTCTTAAAGAATTTTTATTATATCATTTATTTTCATAACTTAATACCATAAAAAGTTAATAATTATCACTAATATTTTGATTTTACACTAACACTTCTTTGGGTTTTTGTACAGTACTCACTTTTCATCACCAGTAACAATTCTTCTCAAAAAGGGAGTGGATCATACCTAGACAGGAGAGACGAACAGTCGGTTGTCCTTTGATCCGTGCGTTCGTGCGGGAAGTTCGTGCAGGACCCAAATTCCTTGTATATTTTTTATACTGATCCTTTTTAAATAATCTTGTACTCTTGACTAGGGATAGCTGAGATCTTATAAAAATTCCTGTATATTTTGCGAAAGTTGGGTTCACCAACGAATTTAAAGCGGCATCGGCGAGTCTTGGAAGTTTTCCCGGTCTTGGTTTATCGTTTATTTAATTAATCCACATTTTTAATTTAATTTTAATCATATATAGCATCTTTTGAGTTTTAAGATTAAAACCATTCGCATACGATTTTTAGATTTGACATATTCTGGCTTTAATCCCTTATCAAATAAAAATACCATCAAAAAGCGTAAATAAATCTCCTTATTCTCAGGCCCTGACATTTTTATCAAGGATTATAATAATTGGAAAAAACAGAAATTTTAGACCACAAATAGAGCTTTAAATTCTAATTGTAGGTTATTTTTTATTGATTTCTTAATATCTTGCAGTGAATAAAACATAAGATTTATCTGAAATACAGAATTTAAATAAATTATCAAATTATAAAGTAAATATATTAATTAAAATATTCATGTCGTTCTTAATAAATAAATATTTGACTTTTCGGCTTAACTTTGAGATCAAAATATCTGGAAAAAATCCTTTTTACCGAAGAACATCTGAATCTATTCAAATTTAAAAAAAACATAGAATTTTGGCTACAAAATACAAACTCTTAAACGTTTAAAATAAGGCTTTCCGGTAAACTGCGATCTATTGATGTCAAAAAAATTGGTTGGTTGATCCCATAATTTATTCAGGTTGTTTATATTTATGTTTATGTTTTCCAGCTGATTGCCACAAAGCATTTTGCGCATATTAAAGTCCATTCATTTCCTTGCTTTACGATTCATTCTTGCGTCTTTACGGCCGAGTCTAACGAGGACCCGACCGCGTCATTAGGGACAAATCAAACATCGCACAGGCGTTATCATTTTTACGCGAAATAAAATGTCGAATGTCACCGAGGAGGGTGTATTTTTTTTTCAGGGAGCAAGATGGAGAGGGAGTACGGCGAAAGGGTGTGGGTCTCGGGAAAAATTGTGTCAGAAAAAAACCGGCGAAGTAACGAGAGCCGCGATCGTAAAACTCGAACCAACTTTTCGGCGAAGCCTCCAAATGACAAACTTGTTCTTCCGCCGCACTTTTCTATTTGCAAAAACATCGCGACTCTGCTTGCGCTAATTCGAGTCTCTTCTTTGTCGGGGAATGATAAAAAAAATACCACCGAAGAAGAACAAACTTTATTCGGATGGACTGAAGCGGGATACAGTGTGATGGGATGTTGATATCTAGCATAAGGCGATTTAAATAAAATTAAAATTTCAATTATTCGATATTTGCTTTAAATTGCTTTAGTGATTCATCAAATTCAATATAATACGGGATTGCCCCTAGCTTTATTTAACGCGCTGGCTTTAAGTCGTAAAAATAAAACGGTGCAATAGATACTTTAGAGGGAACAATACACCACCAAGGTTAAAGAACATATTAAACTTTCGCAAAGTTCATTTGTCTTACATTCAGCACTAAAACTGTTAGTTTTGCAGATAGTAGAGATGAAATAAACAGGAGGTCGGATAAAGTAATACGTATTTTGATATGTACTTGTAAATACATATTATTTTATAAGATTAAGCACATAAATAATTATAGAGAAAATAAGCTTTTCAATACGTTGAGGCAGAAACTGCAGCCAGAACTTCAGCAAATTTAATAGCTAGCTGCCGTGCAAGTCGATGTTTGCCATGGGGACGAGAGTCGTCAATGCGGCATCCATGTGTAGCGCAACAAGATGGCGCTATATGTCACTCATTATTATTGGACATATATTAAAATTAAAGTGCGGGAATTATCTCGCTTTCTGTGGAATAATCGCCACAGATCCATTGGCTGAATTTCTCACGTAGGGTGGTAGAAATAAAAATGTCCGACACTTTAAGCATTATGCAATAGTAATAAAGGCTCTTTATCATTATTTTTTAAATTATTGTAACGTTTTACTATTGGACAGAAATATGCGAATCTAGATTTATTTTTAAATTATCAAAATTCCAGGCTAGCTATGTTATAAAATTTCATTCACTGCTATTTTAGTTTTTTTAGCATTAAATAAACTGCGCTAATCAATGTCTTACTGTCTAAATTATATATTTTTTTCATAACTTAATCAAACACAAAACATATTTAAAAGCAGAATTATCGTAAAGCAAAATAGATTTCGGCCTGAAAGCTCAACGCTTCTTGGTTTTCCAAATGTTGTGTTTAAGTCACTGGATGAGAGGGTCCAAGTTGACGTTATCTATAAGGACTTTGATAAGTCGATCATTCTAGACCCGTTCTGAAAGCAGATAGTTTTTAATTCTCGGATAATCTCGTACTTTTATTACCTAGCTACCGTACAGAGAAGAAACAAAATGTGATATACCACTGCCATACGATGCCCATTCGTTACAGATGGACATTGACAAACAATGACATTTTCTATTGATAGATCAAAGGAGCCCCTTATCCATACCTTATCAGACTTGGAAACGTAACTATTCCTGAGCAATCATCTGTTAAAGCTCTGGGTATTTTGTTTGATTCTAAGTTAAAATTTAGTTTATATGTATCGGACGTGTGTATGAGATCATCAAGAATGTTGGACATTGTCTTGAGAAATTCTCATTTTATACATAGCACTATAGTTATACGAGTGTTATACGATACATTGGTTTGGAGCTTTCTCGAATCAGGATCTATTATTTGGATGCCTTATGACGCTTCAAATATCCCCAGACTAGAGAAAATACAAAAGAAATTTTTAAAATATCTCTACATGAAGGAGCTTAGATTCTACCTAAGTTTATACCCTAGCGCAGTGGTCGGCAAACTTATTAGCCAAAGAGCCAAATCTGTTTATTAATTTATAAAACCTTTATTATAATCTAAGCACTTCATTGAATTACGGGTACACTGAATAAAACTTGATTTCGTACTTAATAAAAATTGTATTCTTTGATAAAAAATATTAAATAATTAAGGAATCCATACATTTAAATCATGACAATGATTGACAAATACTTAATGCGAACAATGTCCTTGAATCTTCTTGAAAAGTTCAAGTAAGTCGGGATTGTATGTTGTTATTCTTAATTTTAGGCACGATTTCAGGTTCTCATCCATAAGACGACTTCTCGGTTTACTCTCGATTGTTCGCATGCATATGTAAAACCGAACAGGGAAAGAACAGTAAACACGAGTTTTTTCAAATGATCAAAAGAGTCAGGAATATTATTTCAGACGTTGAACATGATCATGGCTTCCTTTTGCAAGTATTTCATAGCAGACCACTTGTGTAGTGAACTAAGTTTACATTTGTACTTCTCCAATATTTACAAATCAATAAAAGACGTTCAAATTTATAGCTCCATATTTCTTTGTTTTTTAAATCCAGCAATTGTATTTTAAAGAAACCAATGTCAATGCTAAAAGGCAAAAATTTGAAATCTGTTATCGTAGCAATAGGAGGGTGTTTAAAAATTCCTAAAACATACTGAGAAATGCTTCCCTCATATTTATAATGGTTGTTTTGAAATAGTGTTTGTCAATAGATGAAATTTTTGGCGATGCCTAAGCAGGCTCGGAAAATGAAATATTATTTTCCTTTCAAAATCTTAAGCAAAAAGGGATACTTTGTTTTCGAATGAAATGACTTCTTCTAACATCAAAAAAAATGTATTTCCTTTCCCTTGTAGTTTATGATTGAGCCGATTTAGATGAGACGTAACATTTACCATGAAAAAAAATTTGGATCCACTGATAGTTTCTGTTAGTTTTGGACAGTGAACATCCTTCTCGAGAAGAAATGCTTTGATTTCTGGTAAAAGGGATTCAAATCGTTTTAAAACATTCCCTCTTGATAAGTCCGCAATTGACACCCGACCGATATCATCGGCACGTCTTGCGCGCTTGCCCTTGGATAGTTATACCAGAGTCGCACTTAGGGGGCCAAAGAACCGTATTTTGCCGACCTCTGCCCTAACTCATGGGCACAGGGTTCTACTCTCGAGAGTTACATAACCCTTCCTGGGTTGTGTAACTCTCGAGAAAAGAAAGACGATCTACTTGGCAAAGCACTTCTTCTGGGAGGAAAGGTGCTCTCAGAAACTCTCCGGTAATCAGAGCTTTTACTTTGCTAAACCACTTGGCCGACTATGTATTGTAGATATGTTTTATGTAAATCTAGCAATTTCGTTAATCTTTTATATGAGTATTTATAATTTTAAACAATGGATTAACCAATGACGATATTTTAACATTTTTTCTCTCTTTATTTTTATCTTTGCATATTAATAATGAAATTATTATTATTTGTATGTCACATCTATGTTCATTTTTTCTATACTATTATGTTTTTATGCGTGATTGGCGATCTGAAATATTTTTTATTGGTAGTCACGTGTTGTTTTTTATGATAAATAAATAAATATTTATGTTAACGTTTACTTCTAAAGTTCAATGCATAATCGATATAATGGAAAAATTAATATAGAACTGCGCTTTAGATTGAATTTTCAATAGAGCCCTCATCAAGAGCACACACACATACACTCTTCAGGATTATAATGGACTTTCCTTGCTTCCCTCGTCGGCAAGTAGTTGTTGTTTTACTGAAAATCCGCAATGTGTTAAAACATTATCCGCCTTCGGCCGACAGGGAGAACTGGAGGAGACGCGGTTAAAACTGACACCGACGAAGAACCAGTCATCATCAATGATGCGATCGATAACCATATATAACAATAAACAATATTTAAATCGAAGATTTAGCAATATTGCAATCATCCGAATAAAAATAGTAAAATATATAAAATTGACGATTATTTTGAATATTGTAATTTTTTTGCGCATCTACGTCCAACATGTGTATGATGAGGTTTTTTTTGCATGTCGGTTGTGTTGGGAAGTGCGATTATTAATGTTGCTGGCAGTCAGTCGTGTGGGACGTAACATTGTTTCTGCATTAATATTATTTTCGCAACAAGCACCCGGTACCCCAACCCCGATACCTCCTCCTCCTCGGCTCTTTATGCTAGGGACACCCTACAATGATGGAGTGTAAAGTTTCGTAGGTGTGAAGGGCCCTTTATGTGTTTTCAACTATAATACAACAGTGTTGGACCATGAACATGCAATAATGAAACAATCAAATCATATTAAATATAATTTATATAATAAAACGTACATGAACAATACAGAAAAATTCAAATGTAGATTATTACAATCATTTTGCATCTCCATTTTAATATATCGATTGAGATTTTCGTTGTTTAAATCGTTGGATAATTTAAAATCAGTGTATTGATTGCATCTGCATCGCATGGATGCATTTCTTTTCAAGCCACTTAGATCAATGATCAATCCTCTATCGTTCGTAGATACATTTACAAATCTATCTGATGATTTCATTATTTTAATTGTATTTAAATTAGAAATACCTGATCGTCCTTGGAGTAATTCATTTAATTGTGGAAAATTTTCATGATGAAAATTTAAATATTTTTTTATATCAACATAATAAATCGGACTGTCTGTGTAATTTTCATGATCATCGGTATGATTAAAATCTTCAAATACGTATTTGATCCTTGGTTTCATTAGCTCGTGTAAATATTTCACATTTTTCAATGAATTATGTCTCGTATCATTTTTATTACTGAAATATTATTTTATTAAATAAATAAAATCTGCTTCTTGTAATAATATATTATGCTAACTAAAATAAAAATATATTTATTATATATATCAGCCTAATTATAGATATTTTTGAAAATTTACCCTTGTTTTGCCGGAAAAACCTCGTAAATTCGCAACAACAATCACTAACATCGCAATGCCATAGTACGCCATCATCATTAGTGACTGATACGCTTCAAGAAAATATAAACAAAAGAGTTGTAAATATATTTTTTTTATTTTTTTGAAAAATAGAGCGTCAAGATCGTGCAGTCACGTGCCTGTCACGTGTTACGGTGGCACAGGGCAATTTTTAAAAATGAACCGTTGTCATATTACGAAAGTCGCTCGCTCGGAAAATTAACATTTTTGCTCAGGCATAGAATATTTTGTCGCAAAATATGGGAAAATATTTACAATTAACTTAATGTGGTGCATGTACGTAATTTTTAAAAAAAATATGTTTCGTTGTGTATATAAATATCAATAAAACCTCAAAAGTATGCAAGATTATAATATCTAGTAATTATTTAGTGTCATCTTTAAGAATTAGTACAGTAAAATCAGTACCTTACAGGATTTTCCGTAATTAATTAGGGCATTTCTATTAAAAAAAACCATTCAATAAATAAAAATATTCTCTTAAATAAGCTAGAGAACAATGAGTATTTTATTTTTAATATATTTTAGAAAATATTCTTTTTTAATATGAATATTTCGTAAAATCCTATTTTCTTATAATTTATTTAATATCATTAAAATATTTATCACCTCAAGGTAAGTTCAAGGTAGATTTTAAAAAATACTATTATTTTATAGACTAAATATCTTAGCATATATCAGATACCGCATTATTTTTATTATTAATATGATTCACAATTAATAAATTTAGCATCCAAGTTGCTTATTATATATAAATTAATAATTAATAATAATATCAGTACTTATTCACTTTATTGTTTAAATATTTTTTATAAATATGTAATTCATTAAATGTATTTTTTATTAAATAATAATATGTTTCACTGAGTTATTGAAATATTAATAAAATAATTCGATAACACAAAAAATAAGCTCTTGATAAGTAGAAAGAATCTCGTAAAACTTTCTCGATGACAGCTTATAAGAATAGCTATCCTAACCATATTGGCATACAATATTTAACGAATCTATTAAACGATCAATTTAAATAAATTAATGTTGAGTTAATTTTCTTAAGTGCTAAAGGTTAAATTATCAGTAATTATTTTTGTCTCTATTAGATGTAATGCTTCAATTCTATGCACCTCAGTTACGCAATTTTCGGCTAGGGGTTGTAGCTTCTTTGGCGATTATGTCTTTGTTTTTTTTTAAAGTTAGCATACGTCGTCTTCTTATGTCTGTTTTCATTTGTGGAAATGATAAAAAGTGGCAGAGGAAGGCGTATGTTTGCCGAATACAGAGACAGAAGCATAAAGGTTATGACGAAAATGACGTTTTGGTTTTTGATTGAAAATATGAAAAGTAATAATGCACTTATTACATCAATACAAAATATGTATATGTGTTCGAATTAAAACTACAATTTTCTATCTATTAACCCTTTCAATGCGGCGGGTCTAAACACGATTCTGCATCTGAGGGCGGCGCCATTTTGGACCAAATTATTTTTTTGACGAGGTAAATTTGTATTCACCGTTTACCGCTATATTAGACCATTTTCCTATAAGAGATTTATGCAAACATGTTGATTAGGATATGTTCTTCCATCTCAACTAAACAAATATAAACTCGATTCGCTTTATTTTCGTAATAATAAATCGAACAAAATATCAATTGCTCAAACAGGGATAAAAAATAGGAATGTGAATCAAAATCAAGAATGCGAAATGCAATTTTCTTATACCATTACATCCGTACACGTGTATGTGGAACATAAAGTACGTGGAACAACCTTTACAACCCCTGAGCTGAGATACGTCACCGATACTACTGTGGAGATTTGAATGAGACACCACGCGCGATTTGAATCGTTACTATTTATATTTACATATTACATGATTCCTTTAAATTTCTTGTGATTTATTGTATATTTATTGATAGCTGTGTTTATTAGCTGATTTTTAAAACAAACACCATCACTTAACTCGGTCTAGTTTTCATGTAACGACAAGTTAAAGTTTTAAAGAATCTCGCGCATGTACGACATACGGCCGCACCCTGGACACGATTTGTATGCGCATGTACGTCATGCGCCCCGCACTGAAAGGGTTAAACAAACTTTTGATACCGTCAGAAAAAAAATGAGCATGGATTAGATGCCAAATATCCCTCAAAACCTCTTAAAAAAATCTCTTCGGCCTTATTTGACATGTTTTTTAATTGGGTACAGAGTACTTCAGTCGTAATCATAACTAATACGATTTGCATCTCAAATCAGCACTTTTTCAGCTAGAGTCAGTTTAGGGTTTATTGCCTGCCTTTTGAAAGCCTTTTCGTTTTCGTTCACTAAATGTTAAATAACATAAAGATGCATAGTTTGCCTCTTTTTATCATTCGAAGACATTTTCACAATTTTTCCAATTTTTCCAGGTATTTTCGAAACTTGATTTGGATTAACCAAGCTTTTCGGCTAATTATTGTTTTTAAATTTATTTTTTAATTGCAGTTATTGCATAATTTTTTGACAGTATTCGTACAACTTAACCCACGTTTGAAATAAAACTTCACTACAGTGTTGTTTTTCAGATGCCAACTGATGAACGGAACAAAAAACATGTTTTTTGTGGCCAAAGCCTGTAACACAACCTATTAATTCAATTTTCGAATTTACAATTTTCAGTTCAATCTTTATTCCACGAAACGCATCAATTAGAACGCGCACGTGCTCGATTAAATTTCAGAAAACGTCGACCAACAATCCCTAGTTTATAATCGCCTTTTAGACGTTCCGCATTTCAGGCAGGCTAACAAGCCAAATCGGCCAAAAACCCAAACGTCCCTGTAAGATTGCGCGGGTTTTTGGCCAATTAATAGTTGCAATTGCAGTCTCACGTAAGATTAATCAAAGTGCAGCGAGTGCGCGAGCGGGATGCGAGACGACGGGGAGATGCAAGTGCGACGGGACATGCGGAGGGGGGGCGGAGCCGGAGTCGAAAGGGGTGGCGGCTTATTTCGCCTTAGTTCTTGGCCTCTGTGTCTTTGGCTCGGAGGGCTTCAGTCTCCAGGCTGAGGTCCCGCGAGCTGCACGCGGACAGGGCGCGAGCCCAACATCGGGACAACTTTTCCTGAACGCATCCCGCGCGTTCCCTATGTGAAAGATGAAAGGCGGGCAAACTAGCGAAGTTTATCGTGAGTTTATCAAACTTACCGACATTTTTTAATTTTATTTATTTAATCGATTACATAACCTCGGAATGCAATTAAAAGTAAACATGTTTGGGTCACTCGAGAGGGTTTCGCTAACAAACAGAAACCCCTCACAAGAAAATTAATTGGGCAAACCTTTTAATTAATTATATATTAAAAAACAATTATATAATTTAATTGACAAAATTATATATCATTTTAAATTGTTTTAAAACTTTAATTATTTTTTCAACATTCTCTTTTTAATGAATTACATACATACATCCTAGGAAAAAATAAGTTAATACTATCTATCAAATAAAACAACAATTAATTAAATAAAAATTTTAATGAATACTTTGTAGCATCTTTTAATATTTTTTGTATAATAGAATATTATTTTTTAAAATAAAACAATATATTCAATTATAGATATTATAGGATGTACGAGTACACTCAGTTAGACTCTAGAGCAGTGGTCGCCAAACTCAATAAGGATGTGAGCTACTTTCGATACCTATGCATATTCCCATTCCTCCCCTATTTTTTTCTTAATAGATTTTAATATTTTTTATATCACAATATGATAGTGGAAATGTATAACTTTTCCACGACTTCAGAGACGAAAATACCTGTACTTCAGATATAATTTTTCCAAAACTTTTATCTTGTGCCTGAAGTTGAACATTTAATTTTTCTGTAATATTCACATAAAAGGCAAAATTTTGAGCGACTTAAAATCTGTAAGCGTTGTTTATTTTTCATCACTTTTCTTAAAAAAATTGACTAATTTAGGTAGAAGGTAATTAAAACGATAAAGAACATGTTCTTTATCTATCAGAGTCTTGACCAGACTACTTTTCTATTTTACTTCATAATACAACGGCGACTTGAGAAATATTTCATTTCAGGGTCTAATAATAAAGTTTAAAAGGCAAATTTATAAATATGATAAAATAACATATACGAGCTACCAAAATGCCGTTCGCGAGCCACCGTTTGGCGAACACTGCTGTAGAGTATTAGCAAAAAATGTTAATAATTTTTTTCTTGTCCAAAAACATGAAAACCTTATGCTATTCAAAAATAAATTTCTCAAAAAGTAGGATTGTCTTAATTGTCGAAATTTTTACACAAAAAATATAATTGAAACTCGTTTAAAATTTCAAACAATTCGCTCTAAACTTTGCGTAACAATTTTCAATTGAAATAATTATTTTATTTTGAGCCGTAATATTTTTCGGTACCTCAAAGCCACGGAACAAGACGCAAAATCAAAGGAATCGAATTGTCTTCATTACTAATATTCCAATTAATCACAAAGGCAATGAAAAGCCTCTCAACGGAATGATTGGCGACCAACTTTCCTTTTAAAAACTTTCCATCGTCCCCCCATCCAGATAACCGAACATTTAATCCAGGTATTAATTTCAAAAGAAATCCGGAAATCCTCACCGTCAACAAAAAACTTCACCATATCGTAATTGAAATATATATACATAGTATTGGAATATAATTTAAATATTAGCATTAATTAATTTTGCATATATGTTCAGATCGCTGTTACGCTTTCAGCCATCTACCTACCACCTATCCCGGACGGTTTATCGTTTTGAAGTGGGGATTAAGTGGAGCAGAGTAGCTTTATCTTGAGACATCGCTACAAGGCATCTATATCCATTATCCTTTAGACACTTCCTTTCGGCTATCTAATCACTTGTCTCTTATCTTTGGACAACGCCACGCATCTTCACGGGTCCAGTATTTGACCCAAATGTGTGAACGATAAAAAGTACATTAAACAATTAGGTACTTCACTCAATTAGGCTATTTTTATATAATCGATTCTAGTATACAGATAATAAAAGTATCTATTGTTAATAATTTTAATAAATAATATTCTTATATTAATTAAAAAGCTCTCAAAAGCTTATTATAAAGGGATATTTTAAAAAAAAATGTGACATAATAATTAAAAAATAATTATTAGTATTGAGCTCTGTACGAACCCTGGGGATTTAAATAAAAGAAAATTTTATTTTTCTGAATGATCATTTAATATTGATTAATAAAGCTGTTGTTTTTTTTACATTTTTATATGTTTTTATGTAATTTTTTTCAATCACATGAAACAAAAAAATATATGTTTCTAAATATTTTAGAATTCTTGTAAAACCAGTCAGATAAATTGGAATCTTCGATCATGACGAAGTCTATGAGATTCGAATTTCTATTTTTTTTTACTCTAATTGCTTCAAATTAACAAAAAAAAACAAATTATTTAAATAACACAAAAATATCACCACACCATTTTCAGAAGAAATTGCTTAAAATATATTTTATATAATATTTCTTGATATTAGTAGCTAGATGGATGCTTACTTAATTGTTGGCTGTCAACAAAATCAGGGCTTTGAACCGTTATTTCTGATTACTTTTTTCGGTTCAGCTTTAATTAAATATTTTCTATCATAATTTAGAATATTTTATACTTTCTTCTGTAGTAGCGATAATTATTTAATCGATACAATAATATTAATAAATAATTAAAGATATTAAAATTAATACCATTGATGTATATTTTATGATAATAATATAATATATATAAACGAAACAAATTCGTTCCATTATTCTTGGGTATATTTATTTAGAATTAAAAAAAAATATGAAAATGACTCTAATTATAAAATATCTCCAAATGTATTCAATAGTCTAGTAGAATAATATTTAAAGCATCCAAGGCCCTTTCAATTCTAACTTGTGATCCAGGAGATCATAAAGCCATTGAAATTTTGTATAAATGAGGATGTCCAATTTTATTTTCCTCTCAAAACTCTATAATATGTTTTTTGTCTAGTTTTTGTGTATCTAGTATGTTCTAGGTTTGGGTCTGTTAAAAAAGGGAAGCTTGAACCTCCTAACTAATAATCCCTTGCTTCTTAAAAAATCCTCTAAGTCGTCTACCTTATCATCAAACGTTAATTTAAAATTACTTTTCTAAAAATTTGAATTTGTTTAGAATATTTTCAATAGTTAAAGACGAAACAGTATTTTATATTGAATTTGAGATGACACGTATCCTAAGGACAGTTCTTTTTCCTAAAATTAGTTGTGTTCCCTTATTTATTTATATATGGTTTCAATTTTAAAAGCTGACAATGCTTTTTTCGGTTTGGTTCCGGTTTTCGGTCCTCCTAAAATAACTGTTTTTGGCTCAGTTCTGGTTCGAAGCCCTGAACAAAGTTTCGCTTGCTTTTATGACCGGGGTGATTTTTCATTGAAAATGTAGAAAAAAATCTGGATACTACTTGATATAGCTTTCTATGACTTATTCTCATAAAAAAGGTCTATCAAATAACGTTTGCCTTGCTCTCCAAGGCAAACGTTATTTTATATAAAGTTGATGAGAGCTACTTAGAAGATGACAAAATGAATATTGATAATTATATAACCAATGTTATGGATTGTCGGTAACATGTATATTATTTTGATATTATAAGTTAACCGCGATTGTGGTAAGTTAGTAATTGGATAGGTGTCCGGTGAGAACAAACATTTCTGGGAATTCTCTATAACACTGGTTAGGGGGTATATAAGTGGAAAAAAACCATTACCTCCCCATGTTTTATAAAAAATCTTTATAAATAAAATATTTTAAATCCATTTAATGCCAAAATCAATGAGTGTCATGGTTTGACACTGAGGGGCATATAAGTATGAGAGACTTATTCTCTATGCATCTTTAGAATCTTTATCAAATTTTTATATGGCTTTGGTATCTTTTTGGTATGCTATTTATCCATCACATATGCAAATATATTTTTTTCATTTTATCCAACATTGTATATATTTTTATTCTTTTGACATGGAATTTTTTTTATTATAAAGATTAATTTTAATCTAATTCTGACATACATACATTTTTTTTCGCATAAATGCTCTGATTTTTATTATTTTTTTATTCTTAGAAGAAAATTAGACGAAGCACTCTCACTGTATTAATTAATATTTTGCTTAAACAAACCTTAGTAACAAATTATTTACTTAAGAGTAATATTTTTTTAAAACATCCTAGTATGTATTTTTATTTTCTGTATATATTTTATTGATATTCACTACATTGAACAATTGTATTAGTACATTTCTGATCAATAAAGATTATTCTCCAAGTCATATATCATATATTGATAATATAAATAAATGATGTAAAGCCTAATCTCTTTTTGTACGATTTTTAAATAACACGGTTCTAGAACAACAGCCTGTTTAAAAATGAACCAGAACAAAAGTACCTTTTAGTAATTTAAATAAATATCCTTGAATATATAAAAGATTATCTTATTTACTAATAAAATTTATTGCATTGAATGTTTTCTTGACTCGTTTCTTATTTTCTGTCTAAAATAGAATAGATGTGTTGTGCTTTTTTTAAAATTATTCTTACATTAATATCTTTTCCTTTTATGTTAATTATCTTCCTTTATCTGGAGAATATTACTGTAATGATTCTCAAGGTTTAACAGTCGACAGTTTTCCGTATTATTGTATACGATAATTTTCCATTCCAGGTGTACGCAAGGCCCGTCGGAAGAGGTAATCGCCCCCCGCCGCCCGCCTCCTTAGCCTACCCCGTAAAATGTTGGGGTTTATGGCGGGGAACCCCATCACCCCGGGGCTACTGGGCTTCTTAATTACAGGTGGGTCTCGCCTCCACATTCCGCAGGCAATTAATCAATTTTGCCACAATAAAATTTGCGCAATTTATCACATGTACCAATCAATCAATACCAGACAATAAAGTTTTGATTACAGCATCATTATTTCAATTTGTATGTGTCAATCGGAGTTGTTTTTTTTTTAATTTTATTAGTAGCGGCAGCGTTTCAACCGGAGTTTGCAGAGCCGATTGTCAACTTGACAGTTCCATTAGGGAGGGATGCCACGTTTAGGTGTCTGGTCATCCATTTGGGTGGATACAGGGTGAGTGTTATGCGTATTCGATATACAGTCATCGTTGGGGTGTTAATTATGATTTTAATTAACAGGTGGGTTGGGTTAAAGCGGATACAAAGGCGATTCAAGCGATCCACGAGCACGTGATTACGCACAATCCTCGCATCTCCGTATCCCACAACGATCACACCACGTGGAATCTGCACATCAAATCGGTGCAGGAGGAGGACAAAGGACAGTACATGTGCCAAATCAACACGGATCCTATGAAGAGTCAGGTAATTGTTTTAATTTATTTTAATTAACTCTTTCAGTGGCACGCGCATTTCGTACATGATCAAACGAATAGTGC